>APFE031176320.1:216080-248024 GCA_000404065.3 Pinus taeda
GATTGTTTGTTTCTAAGATAGCCACCCATCTTAGTGGGAATAGCAGCATCCGAGTGGACACTATTCCCGTATAACAGATAGGTCCTATTTTTTTAGGCCTTTTCAGTCAGAAGTATTAAAATATTGCTTAGGAAATTATGATGTCGCAATATGGACATTAAATGTCACTAACAAGTACATCCGAAAAGTACTTGAAAAATCAAATATTGAGATAGAGGACTTCAAATTTGCATGGGGCAGGTCTCATTGTCATTTGCAAACAAAATTGGAAGTAGGGAGAACAAGACAATTTTATGAGAAAAACTTGATTGATGTGTGGTCCCAATATGGAGATAATTATGAAGAATCAAATGTATTTCTAATAGATAAAAAAAAGCATACTTCTCAATTCATCGGATATCGATCAAACCACATCTTGATAAAATCATATACAGGAAAAGAGCAAGATATGTGGCTTCTGCAAGTTTTATTCCCCTTTCTTAAGACACTTCATTGTATCAAACAAAAATATGAGTACGTTCGAATTTTCAATAGAACATGTACTTCATTGTAGTCGATGGAGATAATTTCCTTTATAAATGTGTTGAAAAAGTACATTCCAAATTTTCAATGCGTTTTGGACATGGTTTTTGTTGAATCAATTTGTATGATTTTATATTTTTTTAAATATATGGGATGCCAATTATATTAATATGTATTTCTTATTATTTATAAATGATTCTGCTATGACTTTGTTGTATCAATTTTTTCTTCTAAGATGTGTGTGCACATGCACGTGTGTTCTTAAATGAATTGTTTTCCATTCAAATTATCTTACATGAACCATCGAGGCATGTTATTGTTAATGACTTATGTTTACTTATATGTATCAATAACCATATATACATGTGAAATATAAGTTTTGAAATAGAATTCCTTGCAAATAAAGGTGCTATTCTTACTAAAGCAATTATAATAATTTACTTGATAAATGTTATGTGCATTATTCACTATTCACAATGCATTATTCACTATTAAGGCTAATGATAAATGTGTCATAGGTAAATAATTTGATGTTTTTGAAACATAAGATATGTGATTTCTCAATCGATAGTTTTCATAAATTTATATGCTTAAATCAACTAATGGTTATAATTGCAATCATATCATATTGAAAATCAACAAGGCCCAAAGTCAGTTATTCATTGTTTACATATAAAATGCACTAATATAAGTGCATAAATGTGATATGTAATTTTTGAGATAAAAAATATATTCTATATAATTTTGCATTTCTTAAAAAAACATATATATGATGATAATGATTGATAACTGGATTATCAAGGTTTGATTAGACAGTATCATGGATGAATTATGTCATTGAACTTTTTGAACTGTAAGGCATCTAATTTCGTTATTTAAAGTCATTTTTTTGTAAATTTGTATTTTAAATAAATTGAAATCACATCACTTGAGCTAGAATTATATTATTGACTTATATTTTACAAAACAAATTATAATTAATTGATAATGAGTTTTAAGTGGTCTATATAAAGCCATATATCTAAGTGTGTAAATGTGACACTTTTTTTTAAAGTAAAGTTCCATGTAATATGAAATGTTTTTCCTAACAACACATTGAATAATTAATTGGTAATAAATGTTAACTAGATTGTTAAAGTTATTTCAAGGTACAAGTCATGAATAAATGAATTTAAACTTTATGCAACATATGCCATTTCATTTTCCCACCTTTATTAACATTTCGTAAATTTCAATTCTTAAATAAATTATTTGTAATTGAAATAATCTCATAGAAACCAACAAGACGAGTATGTATTAAATTATATTTAGTATGTATGTATATATAAATGGAATTTATTTTTGAAATAAATATCTCAATGTAAGTAAAAATATATATTTTTAGAAAATTAATAATTTAAAATCAATTATTTATGAGTTCTAACTAGTTTATTCTATTTTGAATTGACAATTTTTTCTAACTATGCATTATTAAGTCAATTATTCCTATTTGCAATCATGTCATATAAGTCAATAAGTCAAGGAACCATTAATTGATTAATATTTAACTATCATGTGGTTTAATATGAATGTATAAATGTGAAATTGCTATTTCTAGAATAAAAAGCCATGTAAAGAAAATGAATTTTCTAATAAAACATGGATTAATGACTTCAGCATGAGCATTAAGTAGATTATTTAAGCTCACTCAAGAGATGGGCCATAAATGGATGCCTTTAAACTTTTTTCACCATATGACATGCTTTTCCCATCAATATTAACATTTTGTAGATTTCAATTCTTAAATAAACTATTTGTACTTAAAATAATCTCATAGAATCCAACAAGACTCATAAATTATTTATTGAATTTCATTTAGTTATATGTATTCATATAAGTATATAATTGTAATTTATGTTTCAAATAAAGCTATTAATGTAAGTAAAGATATATCTTATACAAAAATAATTAGAGTTAGTTGATAATAAACTTTAAGTAGTTTATTCAAACTACATGAAAAATCAAGTGTCATAGATGAATGCCTTTTAATACATATTTAATATTCAAAATCAATATCTTAACGATAATTTATTTGTATTTACATTAAGTATTTAATAATTAAAGAACGCGGGGACTTATATAAATTTCAACTAAAATACACGAGTTATGTTTCACACTTATTTCTTCCCCATTAAAAATGCTTATCATTTTCTCTTCTTAGTGAAAGTAATGATCAATCATGGCTTTCCATATAGTTCGTTGACACTAAATTTACATCGAGACTATTATTGGTTTTGACAATGTTGACAAGGAGAGATCAATATCCACACTACCATCAGCTGTTCTAATATTTGAAAACCCTTGCCTCCACTACTTACAAGAAGTCACCACTAAAGTTTCTTGTTTACTTCAGTTTGTGACACTTTCCATCATAATGGAATGACTTGAATACCCATTTAAGAACTCTAATTTGATGTAATGGGATTTGAGTGGAGATAGATCAATGGTTCCTAACCTTCTTTAAATACCTAGATCAACAATGTATAACTTTTATACTAGATGTCTGCATGCTATGAAGTTGAATGCTGACCCCCTCATTAGTGCTTCATAAAGGTACATAGGGACCGTAGGAAATTGAGCACAAGAACATTTTACTACGGTTTTAGTAGAATAGTTTCAATGAAATGCAAGGGACACTTATCGTTGTCATTTACAATAAGATCTTTACATCACCATCATTCAATCAACAAATCCCTCATAGGTTGGGGGAATGGGGGTTAGAGTTGCCATACTAATATGATTTAGCTTAAATCAATTTCTTCTAAGAGTTTGATTTCAAACTCCTTTTGTGTACTGAGACTATTGTACATAACAACCCCACGTTTGACCTATTCATGATCTCTAATTGGTTTGAGATTACTAAAATTATTTTTAATGTTGAATCAAGTTAATATGACGATTTACAAAAGAGTGAATGTTGTTGAAGGCCTTGTAATAAAATACTTGCAAACAAAGGTGATATTCTTACTAAAGAAATTATAATAATTTACTTGATAAATGTTATGTGCATTATTCACTATTCACAATGCATAATTCACTAGTAAGGCTAATGACAAATGTGTCATAGGTAAATGATTTGATATTTTTGAAGCATAAGATATGTGATTTCTCAATCGATTGTTTCATTAATTTATATGCTTGAAGCAATTAATGGTTGTAACTGCAATCATATCATATTGAAAATCAACACGTTACAAAGTGAGTTATTCATTTTTTACATATAAAATGCATTAATATGAGTGCATAAATGTGATATGTAATTTTTGAGATAAAAATGTATTCTAAATAATTTTGCATTTCATAAAAAAACATATATATGATGATAATAATTGATAAGTGGATTATCAAGGTTTGATTAGACACAATCATGGATGAATTATGTCATTGAAATTTTTGAATTGTAAGGCATCTAATTTCATTATTTAAAGTCATTTTTTTGTAAATTTGTATTTTAAATAAACTAAAATCATCACTTGAGCTAGAATTATATTATTGACTTAAACCTAGTTATGTTCATTAATATGAGTATATAAATGTGATTTATAATATCCATATATTATGATGCATTTTTTCAAAAAATAAGTCTTTTAATTTCTTGATAATAAGTATTAAGTGGACTATTTAGGCTAATGGGTGATGGCTCATAAGTGAATACTACTCGTTAAATTGTAGGGCATTCAATTTTTAACCCATAATTTTTTTCATATATTCTTAAATCAACTATTTGTATATGCAATCATCTCATCTCATTTAATTTAATTAGGAATCCATTTATTGACTTTTATTTGTCTATCACGTAATTTATTAAGACTGTATTAATCTCATATTGTATTGTTTTGAAACAAAACTCTATGCAAAACAAAATTCTCTTCTTAATAAAACATGGAATAATTAATTAATAAATTATGTGTTAAGTGGACCATCTAGACTCATTAAAGAGATGGGTCAAAAATGGTTGTATTTAAACTTTTTGCACCATAGGACATTGATTTTCCAATCCATATTATCATTTTGTCATTTTTAATTCCTAAATAGTTTATTTGTGGTTTAAATAATTTCATTATTAGAATCCAATATGACTTGAAGACAAAATCATTGTTGTTGATACTGGACATGAATGGGAAGTTATTTATTGAATTTCATTTAGTTATATGTGTTGATATAAGTTCATAAATGTAATTTATTTTTGATTTCACACTCCTAGTGTATTGATACTATTGTACATAACAACCCCATGTTTGACCTATTCACTATCTCTAATTGGTTTGAGATTACTAAAATTATTTTAATGTTGAATCAAGTTAATATGGCGATTTACAAAAAAATGAATGTTGTTGAAGGCCTTGTAATAAAATACTTCCAAATTTAATGAAATATGTGCTTTTTGGTAGTCACCGATTAACATCTCAAGTGAGACTTAACTCACTTTGTGGGTGTTTTCGAAAGGGATGATGGTAAGTGAGTCTTTTTTTTCCACTGCATAACAAATCTTGGGCCTATCAAAATCTCGTTAACCAACAAATGAACATTATTGGAGCATGCCCTGTCCAAGTGTGCCAATAAGAATATATTCAAATTCAAAATACGTTTCCACAAACAATTGTGGAAAATAAACACAAAAAAGCACTGTAAAAAGAACAAAGTAATTTGAAATTTAACATAAATACAATTGTGAACATCTCTTGATAACAAAATAAACACATCAAATTACACATAAGCAATTGTAACAAGAATTAATAGGAGTTTGGGTTCCCTTTTCGTTAACAACCACAAAATTTATAGAAATTGTAGCCCTCCCTGCCATGGTGGTAGGGAGACTACGCAACCACTCCAAATATCCCTCTACAATACTCTCAAGTTACCCAAAAAGACTACCTCCTCTCAAAAAAAACTCACAACAACATGAATACATAATCCCTAGCCCTAACACCATGAGTTGGAGGATTTATTTTAATGTTTCTACTAAAATATATCTAACTAATTTTCCCTCCCTCATTCATTCATTTTCCATATGAATTTCATCTCATTTCCTTTTCATTTATGTATGCATTTTACATTTACATGCCATGTCATTTTATATGAATTACATTCAAGCTCTAACATTCCCTTGACACAAAATCTTTGCTCATCATGAGTGAGTAGCACACAACATCCATGGTCACTTGCGCTACTATTACCTGATCTAAAAACCTCTCTAAAAACTTATTTGCATGCTACTCCCTAATCTACTGCACTAGTTTCCTCTATTTTTCATTCCCCTTTGGAACACTTCTTCCTCTTTCTATAGGCATCCCATCCTCTTACTCTCAAGACCTCTTCAACTCCTCTACAATACTCTATTGCCTGTTGCAACCTATATCCAACATCATATTGTTCTCGAATCTTACATTTTCCATATTCGCCAAATTTTCTTAAAGCATAGATGTCATCCTCTTACTCTCAAGACCCCTTCAACTCCTCTACAATACTCTATTCCCTATTGCAACCTATATCCAACATCATATTGTTCTCCCTTCTTACACTACCCATATTTGTCACATTTTCTTAGATCCTCTATGCTCTTATCACTCCTAGTTTTGTTGGAGTTTTATGCTTCTACTAAATTGATTTTCTGGTCCACAAAATTTCCTATCTCTACATATTTTTATTTTATGGGGCATTGGAAAAATATAGTGCATCAGCTGGTTTGGTCACCACTGGCTAACAACACCTGTGACAATATTAATAAAGACTTCCCATGTACTCGATCCCAAGATCCATTTCTACACTGCAAGGCTTCTTGGTGAGATGAAAATTTGAAAAAACGAAAATATCACAACAAAATGTGGCCCGCAAGAAAAATTTTAAAATTTTAGGTTCTTTTACATTTTAAGCTGGCGCGCCCCCAACACAATTCTTGCATAGTTCTGACAGAGAAATTTTTTCATAACGTTCCCCCTCTACTGACACCTCATCTTCCCTGCATGAAACCTTTTGAATCTATGTACCTTTTTCCACATATGGATATACTCCATGGACGTATCTAAATCTTTAATACCAAAAGTATTGACTCTACATCCCAAAATATATTATTCGCAGCCCCATGCTTTTATAGTTTTTACTATGCATGATAAATAGAAATATGTCATGACGATAAGCACTAATCATGATAAAAAAATACAAGGGATATAGCACCCTCCTCTTATCTTCATTCATTTTTTCTCTCTCCCAATTAATGTTAAGATTGTAAATGTGTTAGAAAACCTGCACAGATGAATCTAGCTAGTAAAGGTTGAACACCCACCTTTGCAGAGAAAAAACACTAAAAGAAAGTAGAAAGAAGAAAAGAATGATTCATTAGAAAATAGGTTACAATGCTCATGATATAGCATTACTAGGTGAAGATCCCAAGGTAATGCACCATAGTGGTGATCAATGAGAAGACTCAACACCTACAACAAGTTCCGGAGATAACTCGCTAGTTGCTGAGTGAAAGAAGGAGCAAATCATGGAGTAAATCATGCAGAAGAACTAACCAGTTGCGGAGTTAAAGAAGGAGAAAATCAAGGAGTAAATCATGCAAAAGGAATCTTGCATGCAGTCCCATTCTCTAACTAAGAGTCTGCATATATATGTGTAGTAGTTTCATGTAGTCGCATGCTCTAACCAAGAGTCCGCATCTAGGTGTGTAGTGCTCTAACTAAGAGTCTGCATGTAGATGTGTAGTAGTTGCATGTAGTCGCATGCTCTAACTAAGAGTCCACATGTAGGTGTGTAGTAGTTCCAACACCCCCCATGAACACCACTATGGGGAAAAATAGAAAATGGGCCCTCGCAACTAAAGCCAAAGGTCACCCAAAATACAGTGCAACTTGTACTAAAATTGAGGAACGAGGGAAAACCTCATGGGAAAAACCCCCCCTCAAAATACAATGTAATCAAAAGAAAAGAGGAAGAAAAGATAGTTTCTAAGCAACTATGTCCTTCACTCCAAGACGATCATGCAGAGAGAGAAACTTCTGCTCAGTGAATGTCTTGGTGAAGATGTCTGCAGTTTGTTCTGCTGAGGGACAAAACTGCAAATCAATGACCCGATCATGTACTAAGTCTCTGATGTAGTGCATATGGATCTCTATGTGCTTCGTCCGCTACCGCTGTACTAGATCCCTGCAAAATTTGAGAGTGCTCTGGTTGTCACACCAGATGACAATGGGCTGGTGGAACTGACACCCAACTCAGTGAGGAAGTGTTGTAGCCACAGAGCCTAAATAGTGATGTTGACTACTCCTCTGTACTCGGCCTCAGTTGAAGAGAGAGCAATAGCTGCCTTCTTCTTGCTCAACCAACAGATAGTGCCAGATCCTAGACTGAGTGAATATCTGGAGGTGGACTTGTGATCAATGCTATCTCCTGCCCAATTAGAATCTGTGAAGCCAAGAATATTAAATGCAGTTCTTTCTGCATAGTGAATCCTGAACGTGATGGTGCTCTGCACATATCGGAGAATGCACTTGGCAGCATTCCAGTGTAGCTCATGCAGCTGCTACATGTATCTGGAAATATCCCCTACTGCATATGAGAGATCTGGTCTAGAGTGGGTGAGGTACAATAAGCTCCCCACTAGCTATTGGTAGAGAGTGTTGTTAAGTAATGGAGTGTCACCTCCATCCTCAAGGCAGACCCCAGACAAAAAAGGAGTCGGTGTTGGCTTGCAGTCTGTCATGCGAAATCTCTCGAGGAGATCTCGTGCATACCTAGCCTGAGAGAGTTTAATGCCTATGGCATCCTGGCTAATCTCAAGACCAAGAAAGAAGTGTAATGGGCCCATGTGCGTCATCAAGAACCTATCATGCAAGGCCCTCTTGACTGTATTAATGGTTGAAGCCGAGCTGCCAGTGATTAGAAGATCATCTACATACAAAACTAAGATAAGAAGAGAATCATGTGTCCTAAGCATGCAAACATTTGGATCAGACTTACATCTTTCAAAGTTTTGTGATAAGAGAAAAGAATCCATCTTCGCGTACCAAGCTCTCGGGGCCTGCTTAAGGCGATAGAGAGATTTCTTCAGTCTGCAAACCAAAGATGAATCCTAAATGAAACCATCTGGCTACTCCATGTAGATCTCCTCAGATAGGTCTCCATGAAGAAAGGCATTCTTCATAACCATCTTATGTACTTCCCATCGCTGGGCAGCCGCAATGGCAAGTGTAAGGCATATGGAATCCATCTTTGCTACTGGAGCAAAGGTTTTATCATAATCAATGCCATGCACTTGTTGGAAGCCTTTGGCTACTAGCCTTGCTTTCCATCTGGTGATTTTCCCATCTACATCACTCTTGGTCCTGTACACCCATTTGCATCGGACAAGTTTCCTTCTTGAAGGAAGGGGGACCAGATCCCAAGTTTAGTTCTCGAAGAGGGAGTTATACTCCTCCTCCATGCCAGACTCCCAAGATGGATGCCCAGCAGCCTCAGCATAAGACTGTGGATCAGAAGACTGAACGAAATGGCAATGCCAGGATGGCGATGGTTCAGTGGCGCTGAGGACAAGAGGAGGCTCAATAAACTCTGAGCTAGTCCTCTGCAGATCAGAATTATCCCCCACAAGACCATTTCTAGCAGCTGGGTGGTATTCTGCATATATCTCACGTAAGCTCCTTGTTGTATGATTTATGATAGGGGAATATGATTCACTACTCGAAGCCCGATCTAGACTTTGATGTGGATCATCACTTGCATGCACTAGATTTGAATCTGAAGACTCTGTCTCTGCATCTGCATGCTCTACCTCAGCATATTCATGCTCTATATCTACATTTGAGTGTACTGATTCATCATCTCGGACATGAGGTAGATAAAAGGTGTCTGCATGCAGCTATTGAGGTGCATGCGAGAGACTTTCCTCAAATTTGACACTTCGCTCAATGATGAGCTTATCAGTAGAGGGAATCAGGAGTTGGTATCCCTTCACACCATCAGGGTATCCAATAAATATGCACTCAATGCTCTGTGGATCAAGAGCTTTCCTCTTCTCAGAGGGGATCCTGGCCCATGCTTTGGAGCCGAAAACACAGAAGTGGGTAACCTCCGGTTTAGTGCCGCTCCAAGCCTCAAAGGGGGTCTGATCCTTGACAGACCTATGAGGAGATCTATTCTAGATGTAGTTAGAACAATTAAGTGCTTCAGCCCATAGCTTATGAGGTAGTGACTTAGCATGCAACATGCAGGAAGCCATCTCTTTGAGAGTTCGGTTCTTTCTCTCAGCAACTCCATTCTGTTGCGGAGTGTATGGAACTGTGTACTGCAACTGTATGTCAGACTGAAGGCGAAGGTTTTGAAGTGCTTTGTTAACATATTCCTCCCCATTGTCTGTACGGAGGGCTTTGATCTTTCTCTTTGACTGTGTCTCAACTAGTGCTTTGAAATCTTCAAAGTGCGCAAAAACTTCAAATTTGGCCCTGAGAAGATACACCCAAGTATACCGTGAGAAATCATTAATAAATGTAAGCGCATACCTTGCTTTGTTGGTGGAAGGATGAGGAAAAGGCCCCATGAGATCACTATGGATCTTATCTAGAGGAGAGGATGCTCTGTGAGTCTTGTCGCTGTCAACCTTTTCTCTGGGATGTTTGCCAAGGACACACCCTTCACAAACTCCTTTGGAGAAATCGATATTTGGCAAGCCTTCCACCATCTCATTCTTGCTTAGTTGTTGCATATACCTGTAATTTAAGTGACCAAACCTCTCGTGCCAAAGCCTACTACTATCATCAGCATGTGTAAGCAATAAGGAGGATTCATATTCAATAAACTCAGAAAATGTATACAATCTATCTCCCTTGTTTACCTCGCCAGTTGCAATTTTGGAGCTGCTATGTAGATCATATATGTTCACTGCATCTGGAGTGAATTCCACTCTCTTTCTAGTGCCAGAATGATTGATCTGATAAACAGAAAGCAGGTTTACCGAAAGTTTTGGAACATGAAGCACATCTTCAAAGCTTCCGTGTAAAAGTTCCACTCTATCTTTTCCAGTGGCCTCAATAGGTGAGTCATCTCCCATGAGGATGGGAGGTCCTTTGCATGCATCCAAAGAGGAATAGACTTCCTTTGCAGCAGCCATATGATGTGATGCACCAGAATATATAATCCATGCATCAGGAGAATAATTAATTGCAACTAAAGCATGAAAATTGTTACCTTTCTTGTGTGGCAGATCCTCAGTTTTCTTCTTGGTGCCGTGAGGGATGTGGTCCCCAAGGTTGTGCTTCTGAAGTATTTCTGCCATTTGGTCAATTTGTTTCTTCATGCAACAGGATTCTGGATGGAATCCTCTTTGACAGTAGGTGCATATGTTTCCTTTCTTCCCTTTCTCATTTCTCGAGCCAGAGGAGTCATTGAAGGGCTTGGTGTACCCTTCCTTCTTCCCTTGTCTTTTTGCTGCTGATTTTTCTGATTTGAATCAGATCTATGATTTTTATTGTGGCTTCCATCATGAACAGCAAGTGCATGCACTTTTGGAGGTTTGATTTTCCCCATGCCAATGAGTTTATCTTGCGCAAAAGTAAGGGACTCCATAAATTCTTTGAGAGAAGGCATACTATAGGATTTACCTGTTGCGAGCCTTACTGAATGAAATGTAGACACAAAGACGGAGTATTCCAGTCCGAGCTTTGACATAATAGAAAGAACTTGGCAACTCTCCTCCTTGGATTTGTCGATTCCACAACCCTTGAGATGCAGTAATAGATCATTATATTTGGTGAAGAAGTCTTGAATTCTATCATAGTTTCATGGATCCAATGGTAGTAGCTCCACTTCAAGCAGATGTCCTTTCATCTCATCCTATTTCCCGTAGAGATCTCTAACCCTTTTCCAAATCTCATTGGGAGTATTGCAGGCAGATAGATGAAAATGCAACTCTGGAGAGATGCACATGCATATGGATCTGTGGGCCTCATCCATACGGTTGAGGTACTTGGATTTCTCTATGGCTGAAGTGGGTTCCACTTTTGTAGCCATGGTAATCCTGTATAATCCTATATGACGAAGGTATCGAGCCATTTGGTCCTTCCATTTATGATAATTGTACGGTGTTAGGATCGATGCTTTGGGAAACTCCATTTTTCTGTCAATCTTCGATCTCCAAGCTGTAATACCTACAAAATAAAGTATTGATGCACCTTTTATCTAGCAACCTGTGGGCTCTGATACCATGTAAATGTGTTAGAAAACCTGCGCAGATGAATCTAGCTAGTAAAGGTTGAACACATAGCTTTACAAAGCAAAAACACTAAAAAGAAATCGAAAGAAGAAAAGAATGATTCATTAGAAAATAGGTTACAATGCTCATGATATAGCATTACTAGGTGAATATCCAAAGGTAATGCACCATAGTGGTGATCAATGAGAAGACTCAACACCTACAACAAGTTCTGGAGATAACTATCCATTTGCGGAGTGAAAGAAGGACAAAATTATGGAGTAAATCATGCAAAAGAAATAACCAGTTGTAGAGTCAAAGAAGGAGAAAATCAAGGAGTAAATCATGTAAAGGAATCTTTCATGCAGTCCCATGCTCTAACTAAGAGTCCGCATATATATGTGTAGTAGTTGGATGTAGTCGCATGCTCTAACTAAGAGTCCACATGTAGGTGTGTAGTGCTCTAACTAAGAGTCCGCATGTAGATGTGTAGTAGTTGCATGTAGTCGCATGCTCTAACTAAGAGTCTTCATGTAGGTGTGTAATAGTTCCATCAAAGATAGTGTAATGCCTCAAATCCATCTCATAGTCCCCTTTAATTCCCAAAACATTTCACAGCATGCAAGGGGAAGTCATTGCTCCCTGTGGAGTACGTTTAGAGTCATGTACAACTCCCATGCCTTTAATCACCTTCGATAAGAAAAAATGACTCCTACACATGTCGCACTGACCTGGGAATCGTTTCCAAGCAAGGACCATTGTTTGGAGCTTGGTGATTCGCACTCGTTCCTACCTTGTTCGCATCATCTCCTTACTCTGCATTCATGTTATCACTGCATTCGTCTTCCCGGCACTATGAGGTCCCCTTCCCTCATGCAATGTTGAACCTATCTCTTCCATTCTTTATCACTGTGATAAGTTCATGGAGCAAGGGTCCATGACCCTGCGCAACCTTGTTCTACCTCCACGCACCTAGAAACACAATTGCTCTCACATCCACCCAAACTTGTACCAAGTTTTGTAACACACCTAACAAAGCATTTAGTAGACATTGCCTTAAGAAATTCCTCGACATACACCTGAGAAATATTATTCTTCAATTGGTCCATAATTTGATCCATTGATGTTTTTGAAGGCAAACCCAATGATAGTGAAGAGAATGGGTCCATCACTATGCATGTATTTTTACGTCTACATCCTCACTGTTCTAGTCATGTAACACCCTTCTAAATTTGAAAAATATTTCCATTTGTTTGTCACCATTGTCTTTTGATTCCTTGAGACATATATGGTCACAAGTTAAATCCTAATGTATGGAGAAAGGAGAAAATCCCAACATGCTCAATGGGTAGAGACTCACACTCTCATCCTTATGCCACAATTGCTTCTAATAAACAAACATAGGGGGATTTCTAAAGTTCCAAAAATAAATAGAGAAGCCCCATAACCGAGAAGAGCCTCTAGAAACAAAAAATAACCACCAAACCAAAAAGGAGAGATCATATCAATAGAACCCATAAAATCTCTCAGCTAGAAAATGATTGATCCTCCAATCTTCTTGGACGTTACACGCTGGCTAGGTCCACAAATACCTTCTAACCACAGATTTGGTCACATGAGCTTCTATCCACCACTGTTGCAACTTGGATGGAGAGAGAAACCAAGACTCCCAGCTAGTCTACATTATTGGAACATGCTCTATCCAGGAGTGCTAAAAACAAGAAATGGAAACTAAAAATAATATTCCATACACAATCTCAAAAAATAAATAGAATGAAGTATTGTAAATAGAAAAAAGTAAATTGAAATTTGACTAAAGAATTAGCTGGTTTGACTGGCTAAGGTGCTTTGCTTTATCAGGAAATCATCTCTCCCTAATTTTCTTCTCACAACTAGAATAAGTTCCACTAGCTCCTGAAGCAACCTCAATAACCTAGAAATGGTGGCACATTAGGTTGAGCACTGAATCAACCACACCAAATTGAGCCTCTAATAAATATTCCATAGTTTCCCAGAGTAGTGAAGTAACAAGGTGATGCATATCTAGTTGAGCCTCTAATCAACATTCCATAGTTTCCCACGGCAGTGAAGTAACAAGGTGAGACATACCTAACGAGATTAATTAAACAACATGGATTCATTGTTTAATGGAAAAATGCATAGATGGTAAATTGAAATGACTGGTTTCTCAAGGAAACTGTGGTAAATCAAAGTGTTTAGGTAAAATACCATAAGCACAAATGCAAACATCTTCAGACATTGAAATCAACACATCAAATTACACATACGAAATTGCTACACAAAAATTAATTGGAATTTGGGTTCCCTTTTCATTACCACCCATAAAATTTACAGAAATTGGATCCCTCCCTTCCCTGGGAAAGCCCTCACTTCCCTGGGGAAGGGAGGCTGCACAACCACTCCAAAGGCTCATCTCCTACACACAAAATTCCTTTCCTTTGTAGTACTTTCAAGAGACCCAAAAATACTTCCCACTCTCAAAACAATAGAATCAGAACCCCATGAATACATAATCCCTAACCTTAACATCATGAGATGAAAGAATTATTTTAATGCTTTTACTAAACTAATATCTCTATCTAATTTTCCCTCCCTCATGCATGCATTTTTCATTTGTATTTCATCTCATTTTATTTTCATTTATGTATGCATTTTACACTTATATTCTATGTAATTTTCTAAGAACTACATTCAAGCTCGAACACATTGTGAAGTACAGGTGCATTTCCATGGTTAAAAATATTGTTATATGCTTTTTTTAAATGTATACATGTTTAATGCACATGATCTTCACTCAATGAACCTTTGACATATCACGTTTGTTCATGGCATACTAAATAATACCATTAATTTGATTACATATTGCAAAATACCTTTAAAATTGCATTATTTAACCCCCTACAATACCTTTAATTTGATTACATATTGCAAAATACCTTTAAAAATCACATTGTTTAGCCCCCTACCAATACTAGCCCAATACACCTTCCCAATTTAAAAATCCCCTACTTTCACTAGATATTGTCCATATCCATTTTTTCATTAATATTTTTTATATCCCTTTATGTTTTTTCATTAACTTTGAGCTTCATTTTTTATACATGCTAGTATAAAAACCCTTTACCCACTATTATATGCTCAATATATTATGTCATTTTTTCCTCAATATATATTCCCCAATATGAATCCACCTTCCCAATTTAAAAAAACACTACTTTCACTAGATACTGTATGTACCCATTTTTCATTAACATTTTTATATCCCTTTATATTTTTTCATTAACTTTGAGCTCCATTTTTTTACATGCTAGTATAAAAACCCTTTACCCCCTATTATATGCTCAATATATTATGTCATTTTTTCCTCAATATGTATCCCCAATATGAACCCAACCCATGTGGTATGATATTGCTTCCCCAGTGAAGTCCCCCATGGTTTAATCTATATATTGATTAGGTTTAATATATATATTAATTATAAGTGATTCGTTAAGTTAAGTCATTCTTTCCTCAATATATGTCCCCCAATGTGAAGACCACATGGTTCAATATATATATTAATTATAAGTGATTCGTTAAGATATGTCATTTTTTCCTCAATATATATCCCCCAATATGAACCTACTTGCTTCCCTAGTGAAGCCTCCCATGGTTTAATCTATATATTAATTATAAGTGATTCGTTAAGAATTTACAAAAGAGAATTGCGTAGAGGAGTAGGTGCTTGCAATGTTTGCTATAACACTCAACGCATCATTAGGAACTAAAAATCTTAAAGGTGCTTAAAAGTGTTCTAAAGAGTCCTTAACTAGCAATTGCACCAATTACACCAGATGTTCCAAAGGAAACACCGTAAGTCAGTAGCATAGGAAGCGTAAAAAGGAGTAGCATTAAACACTTACAAATTCAATTCACATATATAATTCAAAATTAAATATAAAATAAAACTATTTCCAATATAAAAAAATTAAATATAAAGAATTTTCAAATATAATATAATATAGATATATTAGTATATGAAGAATTAGATTTTATTATTTATAATATTTATGAATAGAAATAGTGTTTACATTTGAAATTTATTATACAAGTGAACAATGGAATTGATATATGTTTTATAGAAACATATTGTAATATTTTTTGTATTCACAATGAAAATATAAATATTAAAAGTGAATTTTAATATATATTTATGATAAAAATATATAAGTGAATGTTGAAAATTGATATATTTTTAATTTTGTTTAATAAAAATTGTAAATTGAATTGATATGAGTGGTTCATATGACATAATATTTGTTAAGGTTTTTTAAATGGGGTAGGAAGTTGATAAAAGTGAATTAATTATATATATTTATGATAAATATATAAGTGAATGTTGAAAGTTGATATATTTTTAGTTTTGCTTAATAAAAATTCTAAATTGAATCGATATGAGTCGTTCATATAATATAATATTTGTTAAGGTTTTGTAAATGGGGTAGGAAGTTGAGTATGAAATGAAACATGCATGAATAAATGTTTTCAAAATGAAATGCATATGTCTTTGTATATTTCTAAAATGAAATATGTAAATATTTATTCTAAGGATAAACTTATGTATAATTTGTTACATCAAACTCATTTTTCTATATTTGTGAAATACAAACATGAAACATATGTGGATGATACACAAATATGAAACATAGATTGATGGCATTGAATATGGATAGTTTCATAAAAACAATTTACTCCTATTTAAATTATTAGCCACATTTACTTATATTTAAATCGTTAATTCGAAGAAAAAAAATATTATTTCAAGATTAAGCAGTATATTAATAAAATTTAATTATAATTATTTAATTATATCTATATATATATAAATTAAAAAAACAAAAAAAACATAAATATGTTATATATATTTACTAAGATTCACATATCTTCTTTATTGGGATTGCATACTCATCCTGCCTTAGCATTGACCCTTTTCTATTTATGCTCTCTTGTGGTAGTAAATTTCAATGAATGGAAAGAGGAAGTGATATTTGTCCACATTTAGTCCAATCAAAAGAGAGTATGTGTTGGCCAAGTCGTCCATAATCAAGTTTATCTTCCAAAGATAATCTCTATCTATCTCGTCCCTGATCATCTTATTAAGGACAAACAACGCTTTCTTGTCCATTTCCTTGATCAAGAAATAGCAGTCTGTTCCCTTGAGATATGCCAAATAAATTTTGTCGATGTCCCTGTTTCCCAGCTTGTGGATCATCCTGAATTTCCAGAGGTCCTTCCGCTCTGAGCCTACATTCCTAAGCAGCATCATTGTAGGCCATGTGGGGGCTTGCTCGATGACCCCAGGGTCGCTAGTCTCCGCGCATAATTGTCCACTCTTCTTGCTGCCATTGCTCTAGTTGACGTTAGCTGGAGAACTGTGGAGATGTCAAAAATCAACGGGAGGGTATCGAGAAATGGTTCAAGAAACATTTTAGCAAAATAGTTTAGCCAGAAGTAGTTGTATGATCTGATGGTGTAAAACTTTTCAATCCTCTAACATTTCATCCAAGGGTGCACATTTGTACACAATAGCAGTTCCGCGGGGAAACGCCTTATGGCGTAAATAGACAGTCAATAGGTAGCAATAGGGGAAATCTTTTATATGAAAAAAAGTCAAAAGTTTAATTCAGACAATAAAGTATGTATTAGATAAATTTATATGGGCATAAATTATAAGAATATAACTTATGGGGATTGATAAAGAGAACAAGACATGAAATGAGGAAATTAAGAAAGAATTATAATAAAATAGTAATATAAAGTGCAAATATTTAAGAATAGAAAGAAACGGATCAAAGGAATGATTGAGGGGGCATGAAGGAAAGGGAGAGATTGAAGGAGCTAGAGGGAGTGTGTATGTGTGTAGTCATAGTTTAATTAATAGATAGAATGACTTTCTTGGTTACAATATACCAATCTAATTGTTGTAATATTATGATTTCTTGTTGTTTAAAATACATTTTTGAATGCATGCATGAATTCTCCACCTAAAAAAATCCCAAGGCACTCAGTCTTTCTAGATTAAACAACTTAAACTTATATGATTTTTAAAAATATTCATCAAATTTTAGATAAAATTGACCCAAAAAATTGATGAGGAATGGGCCATTTCATTTATTAATTAGACTACTTGTGTGTGTGTGTGTGTGTGTAAACAATTTTGAATAAGGATAAACATTCAAATGGTTGAATATTAAGGAATTGTATTTGAAAGGGACGCTGCTATGAGGAAAGAGGGGTGGGGAGAGGAGAGAAAATTTAATAAAAGGGAAATATAATTAAAGGAAAAACAAGAAATCCATGATGAGGGAAAGGAAAATAAAATTTTCAAATGGAGGCGAGTATGGGGGGAAAGAAAACAAGAAAGACACAAATGAGTGTGTCGATGGATGACTGATTTCCAAGATTGGCTTAACCTATAGCCATCTTCCCTATTGAAGTTATTTAGGTGCTTTTTGATCTTGAGAGTTTCCCAAATGATTGGAGAATTGTAAAAAAATGGCATATGCTAGGATTTTATATTCATCGAAGTAAATAAGGTGCTTGGAACAAAACGAGTGCTCAATAATGCTAGCCTTTGACACTGAGTGATGGTTGGAATCCACTATATTTTCATTAAGGTGGGCTTTGAAGGGTCATCTTGTCTCGCTTGTTCCTTTAGGAAGATTTATATTGGCCTGACATGCCAGAATTTCAAAGCTTCCCTTAAATAACATATAGTAGATACCAACCATAACTGGGTTTCAAGTTCTGCCATCAGTAAGAACTCTTTTAATTTGAAGCACTTTATTTTCTTTAATCAAACTAAAATCCTAACTTTTATCCCCTTTTATAATTCTCAAATCATTCAGGAAGCTATTGCAATCGAGCGGAACCCCAATATCTTCAATAGAGAAGATGGATATAGATTAAGCCAATCCTAAAAATCAATCATCCATAAACTTTGTAATGTTCCACACCTCCATCTTAGCAACACCACGTCAGCTCAACTCAAACTTTGTCCAATATTCATCAATATTTTTTTCTATTTTTATTTTTTTCCTGAAGCTTATTTATTCACATAATTTATTGGAAATCTTTATGCACATAATTATAACTCACATAACGCATAATCTTCAATTATTGCATAACAAAATAATAACATACATTTTTACACAAAAAACCCCTTATTTTATCATATAAAGTTCATAATTGTACTTGAGAGTAGAATTATTAAAAATAACAACAACTAATTACATAACCCAAAAGCTAGGGTTTATGGTCATTCTCACATAAATTATATATGCATAATAAGTGACTGAAGTAAAAGGACATTAACAACCATTAAGAGCTAGGGTTTAATAGTAAAAATTGCAATTAAACACAATAAAGTACTTTTGGCTAACTAAACTAATATAAAGGATACATGTACTTATATCATAAAAATAGATGGGGGTATTACATCCCCCCCCCTTATTATATGCACTATCCTCATTGCATTGCATATACAAATATTCAACATATACAATTTATGCGTAAAAAAGGTGAGGGTATTTTACCCTCATCACCTCTTCTTGCTCCGAGGTCAAATCCTCAGGATTAAGCACGGTCTATTGTACCTTTATAATTCCTATGGCTTGATTCTGGATCACCTTGACTTTGGTCTCTAAAATTAGCACTAGTTGAACTTGGAAGACTCCCTAGGGTTCTACCTAAATCAGTTTCCAATTAACAACATGATTAGTGCCCGATACATACTTCTTTATAAATGAAACATTAAATACATCATCAATATTCAGAGATACAAGCAATGCAATCCTACATGTAATGAAGCCATTCACCTCCAAGATCTCAAATGGCCCATAATATATAGCTACTAACTTGGCATGAATTTCTAATTTTAATGAGTATTTTACACTTTTACTTTTAGAAACACATGATACCTGAATTTAAATTCCCTGCTTGTCTTGTTCCTATCTAGATAAATTTTCTATCTATCCTCATAATCTTTTAATTTTTTTATTTTATTTTAACCATTTTCTCTTCCATGTCTTTAATCAATTGAGGGTCCACCATAATTCTATCTATTGCGTTACCCCAACTAACCAGGGTATTACATTTCCTGCCATATAGAGCCTCAAACTGGATCATTTTTAATGATACCTTGTACCTGTTAATATACACAAATTCCACAAAATGGAGGTATTCCTCCCATTTGGATGGATTATCCATCACGTACATCAACATGTCTTTAATTATTTTATTTACCCAATGATACCTTCCATTAGACTTGGGATGATATGCTATACTGAATTTTAAATTGGTACCCAGTCCTTCAAATAATCTGGTTGATAAATTAGATGTGCATTTTGGATCTCTATCAGAAATCAATGCCTTAGGCCACCCGTGAAGCCTGGAAATTTCTCACATATAAATGTATGCAATATTTATTTCCTTATGCATTGAATTCATCAAAATGAAATGAGTATACTTCGTAATCTTATCCACTAAAACAAGTATGGAGTCATAGCCCCTTCCTTTTCTATGAAAAATAGTAACAAAATCAATTGATAGGATCTCCCATTTCCACTTTGAAATGGGAACTGGATGTACAAAACCATCTGGTTATTTGTGCTCATATTTCACCTGCTAGTATTCCATACACCCTATATAATTAGCCACTTCCTTCTTTAAACCTCACCAGTAAAATAGTTTCTTAATTGTGGTTATTATTTTTTGGTATCTCGGGTGGCCAACATATGGTACCCTATGTATTTCCTCCATAATTATTTATTTAACTGTTGGTACATCCGACACATAAATTCTTCTTTTTCATAAGAGAATATTCTCTAGACCTAATTCTAAATCCAGGAAGTTTTGTTGGGCTACACATTGTTGTAAATTATTTTAAATATTCATATATTGTTGGTCGAAACTACCAACTTGTAGAATTCTTTCCCTCAAATCAGTTTCTTAGCTACTAATTATTGTGGAATTCATAACATGTACTCTCCGGTCGAGTGCATCAACCACCCAATTTTATTTTCCCTTGATATATTTAATTTCAAAATCACATTCTAGTAGAAAATCTAGCCATTGGATTTCTCATGCATTTAAATTTGGTTGTTCAAATAAATGTCGCAACACATAATTATCCATCTGAAATTAAAATCTTCTTCCCGTGAGGTGATGTCTCCAAATTATTAGTGTCTGAATGATACTTAGAAGCTCTAGGTCGTGGGAAACATAATTCTTCTTATGCTATTTTAAGGTTTTGGACTCATGTTATATTACTATCCCATTTTGCATGATCACACCGAATCCTTCTTTACACGCATCTATGCACACCAGAAAATTATCATTTCGATCGAAATTTTTAATACCATCCTTGTTGATAAAACTTTCAAATGTTGAAACGTTGCTTCACATTTAGGCGTCCAATCAATTTTTTTACCCTTTTTCTATGATGAAGTAATTGTATATACAATTATGGAAAACCCTTTGTTATTCCTCCCATAATACCCAACTAGACCCAAAAAATACCTAACTTTGGTAACATTTATCGGTGTTGGCCATTATCTCATAACCTCAATTTTATCTGGGTCCAAAACTATTCCATCTTTTGAAATAATGTGACCCAAATAGTGGATTTGTTCCCTTCTGAAATAATGTGACACAAATAGTGGATTTGTCCCGCTCTGAAATAATGTGATCAAAATAATAGATTTTTCCCTAATGAAATGAACATTTCCTTACCTTATCATAAATTTGGTGATCTCTGAGTGCTGGTAGAACCAATCTCAAGTGTTTATATTATTTCTCTTCCATTTTTTAATATATTAAAATGCCATCCAAGAATACAATGATGAAATTATCTAAGTATTCCCTAAGGACTTCATTCATTAAACATGTAAAAACTCTCAATGCATTTGATAAACCAAAAGGTGCTACAACAAATTCATAATGCCCATAACAAGTCCATAATGTTGTTTTACTGATATTCTCTTCCTTAATCCGCAGTTGGTGATTCCCATATCTTAAATCAATTTTTGGAAATACTATTGCTCCATGCAGTGGATTAAAGAGATCATCAATCCTTGGAAATGGGTATTTATTTTTAACAGTAACTTTATTTAATTGTCAAAAGTCAATACACAACCATAATGTGCCATCTTTCTTTTTATTGAAGAGAACTCGAGCACCCCACAATGATACACTAGGACGTATATATCACTTCTTTAATAATTTATTTATTTTCATTTGTAATTATTTCAACTTTAGAGTAATCATCCTTTATGATGCTTTAGATACCAAGACTGCTTCTGGCACTACGTCAATGGAAAAATCTAGTTCCCTCCTTGGAGGTAATCTGGGTATTTCTACAAATACATCGGTAAATTCCTGAAGCACTAGGTAATTTTCTATATTAATTTGTTGGGTCATATTTGTCTCCTCCAAATGAGCTTCAAGGATCTGGAATCCTTTCTTAAAATTCCTCTTCAATTACATGGTTGATATCTCTCTAATGGATACGGCCTAGGAATTGCTTAGGCCTATTTCTGCTATCCCTCATATCAATTTAATTGTAAGAATTACTATAGAAATCAAGTATTATATGGTGCTTTTCCATCCAATCCATGTCAATAAAGAAATCATATGCACCTATTGTAATTACATTCAAGTCAGTTGTTAGTTTTATCCCTTTCATTTCAATTAGGCAACCTCTACTTAAGTTTTTAACCTTTTCCTTCATACCAGTAGCTAGTTGTAGTAACCAACGTTTGGAATATTTAGATTTCTTCAAACTAAAATTTTCAACCATATTTATATTAATGTAACTATTGCTAGCTCCAAAATCGATTAAACTAGAGATGGACTACTTGTTTACCTTACCTTCAACCTTTATCATCTGATCTTTATTCGATAATTATCAATTATCTAAGGCTGCATAAATTTTAAGCGTGCTTTTTCCCACCTCATCCATAGTACTTGTCTCTTGAATTTTGTTCATAGTCCTCACCTTCTCTTACTTATGAGGAAAATATTTGAACCGATGATCTTCTTTACAACCCCAACATTTAATAGGTGGAGGTTGGATCCTTCTACTTGAATACTTTCCCCTTTCTAGCGGGTTAGAAGCTTGGGTCATCTGCTAGTTCATTTGAAATTTATTTTTAAATGGGAAGGGTTTGTAAATATTATTTCTTTGTTCCATAAATTTCCTATTTTTATTTTCCAAAGCCTTGTGTAAAACAGATCTATTTTTTCTCTATTTAGACAATTGTTTTTCTTTCCTCATTGTTACCTCTAAGGTATTGGGTTTATTTTCTTTTAGTCTATCAACATAAAAGGATGGAAGTCCATTGATGTACCTTTGGGAGTACCTTAATAATTAAAAAAAATATCTAACCATACTCTTCCATGATGATGGGTCCAAGTTGTAGCTCGAAAAACTCCTGCAGTTTTCATTCATTGTATCGTTTTGATAAATATTTCCTTTGAAAATATTCCTTAATTTTTCTCCAACTGATTCATCATTCATCCAAGTGTTTGACTACCTTGAGTTCCTCCCACTAGAGGCTAGCCCTACCCTTCAAATGATATATTGCCACTCTAGCCTCTAAATTTGATGAATCATTAAAAATTTTAATATATTTTGTCATCTCCAATAACCAAGTTTATGCTTCTTCCCCTTTCAAGTTTTCTCCACTAAGAGTAGGTGGCTGAAAGTTCCCCAACCCTCCTTACAATCTTTATCTATCTGGTTTTATGTTAAACTTCCTTATGGGAAACGAAATAGGGTTTTTGTTGGTATCTGATATGGAATAGGCCCTTTTACTATTCCTCCTTACTATCCGGTGGTGTTGATGAGCATCACTTTTGGAATGCCTCGAACTCCTAGTGTCCCTTTCTATATTTTTTCCACTATTCACATTTGCTAACATCAAATTGATCAGCTATCCCAATTCTCTCTAAACGTTTTCTACAATTTGCAGAATTTGGTTATTAATATGCTATTTTTTCATCAATAATCAATTGTGAGCTTTGTAGTTGAGCACTTCGAGTTTGATACTCTTGATGATTTCTTCCAAACCTTCATCCTTTCTTTGGTCTATTCCATGACGATTAGATTTAGTTTCATTATTATCTAATTTTATATTTATAGCCCTGAATGCTTCCTCATCACTGTAATGTATTTGGGGATCTTCTAGACTCCTGTCTGCTATTAGGCAATTTCTCTTGAAATTCCACCTGTAGCTTTCCTTGCAAATTTCATCCAAAATTCTTGTTGAATTCAAAAATGTTGGTTTACGGGTTGTTCCCCTCATCAATAGATTTCTATGGACTATATACTAGCACTATTTGGGTACTCAAGCTTAAAATTATACCCTCGGGAAGTTTGCATCCTATTTAATTGTTACGTACCTTCAAAATTTCTTGTATCCTTCCTCTAAATTTTTCCAGAATTTTTGGCCACAAACCAAATTTTTGGGAGGTTGAGATTTCCAACGACTAGTCATATGCCCAAACTCAATTTACAAGATGTAAACTATGCCCCTTGGAAGATTAATTGATTTTTCCCAATTCCTTCATGCCTAAAAATTCAAATTCTACTTGCAGTCAACAAGCATGTAACAGATTTCAGGTGTGGAGCGCGCGTAGGGGAAGAGCGATCAGAGCTCATCACATGCAGGGGTTGTCAGAATACCTATGAAGGGTGGACAAGGAGGGGACTCCACTCCCTACTATAAAGAGGCCCTAGCCAGCAGGCGGAAAAAGCTCTAGAAGATGTTAAGGAAATAAGAGTGGAAGGAAAAAAGAGAATTGAAGCGGGAACAGAAGAGCCCACAAAAAAGGATCAAAACTACACAAAAGACAAGGAGGTAGAAGACAAAAAATAGGAAACCAAAGACAAGAAATACAAGGGACCTTGCAAACCTAAAACGGACATAACTCCCAGGGTGATTTTAAATAATCCAGAGTTGTAGGGGTACAGGGAACACATGGGGACATATGCCATCATCTGCAAGTTTATGGGACTATGGCCCACTAAAAAATCTCTTCAATCGTGGATCAGATACCACTGGAAACCTAAAGGAAGCATAGATCTTCACCTTGGGTCTAAGGGTTTCTTTACGGTGGTGTTCACAAATATTGAAGACAAGGATTGAATATTTGAAGGAGGGCCCTACCTCTATGCTGTTGTAGGGCTCTATATGAGACCTTGGGTTATGAACTTTTTCCCAGAAAAGGAGACTTTTACTTCAGTTCCAGTTTGGGTAAGACTCTACTCTCTACCTCTGGATTACTAGCAAAATGAATCGTTAATCGCCATAAGCAATAAATTAGGATGCTATGTTAAAGCATCTGAAGCCACTAGAAGGGGAAAATACACTTCCTTTGCCAGAATTTGTGTGGAAATGGACCTTATCAGGAGCTCTACTGGAGGAGATAATCCTATAAGTTTTTTATGAAGAATGGGTACAAACAGTAGATTATGAGCACATTCCTTTCAGATGTCGCAAATTCCATGAACATGGACATCTTTTTAGAGACTGTATGCTCAATAAGGAAATAAACAAAAGTAGAAGCAATACATTGAAAGAATTAGATAGATTTTAGAAAGTGGTTAACCGAAACAAAGGAAGTAAGAGAGGTCCGAAGAATCATCGGCGAGAAGAACAACAGTGGAGGCAAAATAGTTTCCAGGTGCTTCAGGAAGAGGAAGAGAACACTAAATAAGAACAAGAAATGGAAGGGAGTTCTACAGAAAAGAAGGAAGGGAAAAACCCAGAACAAACACAAAATGATGAGTACGAGAAAGAAGCCACTATGAGTGATGTGGAACAAGGAATGGATCAGGAAATGACCCAGAATGACACGGACCCAGAGCACCATGAACTACTAGAAATTCTTGATAAAGAAAACCTAGACCTAGAAGGCTTCTTGAGGTAGGGCACCATGGGAGGAGTGGATTTGCTACTTCAAGAGGAACTCAACAGAATACAACAATTGTTTCTATGGAGATCGCAAACTAGGGAGCCGGAGTGATGTAATAGCATAGACAAACAAAATAGTATAGGAGTAAAAATGATGAAAACTACACTGGGACTAGTCAATAGAAACCCGGGCAAGAAAAGAGGCAGGAAAAAGCAAAATCAACTCTTGATGGAGTGTGGAAAACTGATGATTGATTCATGTAAGATGAAAGATCTAGCCATTTAATCCTTTACAAATCTTTTATAATTAAGTTAACATCTTGGAATATTAGAGGTCTAGGGAGTAAGAGAAAGCAGAGAATGCTTAGCAACAGAATGAAACAAGAAATGCCGGATATACTTTTTATCCAAGAAACGAAATGTTCCATTCAAAAAGTAAGACAAATCCACAGTAAATGGCTCAGCAGCTATGAGTTTCTTGAAGTAAAAGCAGAAAATATAGCAGGGGGCTTACTCACTCTATGGAATCCCCTCAAAATTGGCATTCTGGATGCTGAGGCATCCAGAAATTACTTATCGATGGTCATTCAACTAGTAGGAGTAAGAGATACCTTTCTAGTCACAAATGTTTATGGCCCTCAGAGAATAGATGAGAAACTAAAGTTTCTAGATACACTGGAGGATCTCAGGGGCCGACATGCAGACATACTCTAGATCATCGGAGGGGATTTCAACATGATTAAATCCCTTTCAGAGAAGAAAGGAGGAACAAGATCTCTAAGTAGAGACTCCACAGCTTTCCAAACATTCTCTGACAACATTAATCTAGTGTATACTAATTGGAATATTGGCCTATTCACTTGGAATAACAGGCGAGGAGGAGATGCCCTAGTTGCCTCAAAGCTAGACAGGTTCTTCATCTTTGAGAATCTTATGATAGACGGGAAAGAGGTAATAGCATGAGTTCTTCCCTTTGGTGGCTTAGATCATTGGCCAATTCAATTGGAAATGAAGGGCATAGTGACTCCTAGAAATAAACCCTTTGGATTTGAAAATATCTGGTTGTCTCACCCCGACTTCACAAACAACATTGAGAAATGGTGGTCAGAGGACTTGCAGATTCAGGGAAGCGGAATGTATCTTCTTCACGAGATATTAAAGCACATAAAATGCCAGCTTAAGGAATGGAATAAGAAGGATTTTGGAAATATTTTCGAAGAAAAGAGAGCAGTTGAAAACAAAATGTTGGCTCTCAAACAAGCTCTAATCAAGGAAGGCTTTGATAAAGACATCAGTGAACAAGTAGATAAACAGTATCAAAAATGGGATGATCTATGTAAACAAGAAGAAATATTTTGGAGACAAAAATCCAGAGTTCAATTGTTAAAATAAGGAGAGCGCAACACTAAGTTCTTTCATAGAACCACCATGGCCAATAGAGTTCACAACAATATCTCTTCAATGAAGAATGAAGTAGGGGAACTTCAGATATCCCATAAAGCTATAGAAGCTGTGTTAGTCCACCACTTCCAAGGTATAACACAGGAGAACTATTTAGATAGAGAGCAGGCCATCAAGGAAATTACCAGAAACATAGCGAAACTGGTATCCAGGGAGGACAACTTAAACCTTAATAGACCAGTAACGGAAGGGGAGCTAAAAGAAGTAATCAAAGACATGAAAAATGGCAAAGCCCTAGGCCCGGATGGCTTCAATGTGGACTTTTACAAATGTTGTTGGAACATTGTTAAGCAGGACATATTGAATGTTGTGGAGGATTCCAGGTCAAGTAAAAATGTTCTGAAAGCCCTCAATACTTCCTTCATCGCCCTGATCCCCAAACAAGATATTGCTATTACACTAGATAGATACAGACCCATAGCCCTATGCAACGTAATCTACAAGATTATATCCAAGGTTGCGGCTAATAGACTCAAACCATTGCTTCCAGTCCTAGTTTCTGGGGAGCAATGAGGGGATGTGGAAGGCAGACAAATTCTGGATAATATCATTCAAGAACAAGAAGTCATGCACTCTTTAACTAGTAAGGAGCGGGTGGGTATGATCATGAAATTAGATATTGCCAACGCTTATGACAAAGTATATTGGGACTACCTAAAGAAAAAGTTGATAGCATTTGGTTTTGATCATCTATGGGTTAGATGGGTAATGGCACTGGTGACCTCCTCTAGTTTTTCTATATTGGTTAATGGCTCCCCCTCAGAGATCTTCAATACTTCTAGAGGCCTCAAACAGGGGGACCCACTCTCCCCCTTCCTTTTTATCATCATGATGGAAGGGTTGGGGAGACCTATAAAACATGTGCAATCTATAGGAAAAATTAAAGGCCTGCAACTTACAGATAATGGGAAAGCTCTGACTCACCAACAATTTTTTTATGATACCATGCTTCAGGAACTCCTCATAGTCTGAGAAGCCTCACACTACAAAAGAATTCTAAATATTTTTGCCTTGGCTTCAGGTATGGAAGTAAATCTCTCCAAATCTAAAATATTTTTCTTCAATACCAATATTGCTATTCAGAAAAATATCTCCAGAATTCTTGTCTTCCAAACAGATTATCTTCCTTCAAAATATTTAGGAATTCCTCTCATGGCAAAACCAATGCAAAAAAGTATTTGGGAACCTCTGATCAACAAGATGCAGGACAAAGTCAATAAATGGACCATCAGATCTTTAAACCTTGCTAGTAGACTAGTTCTTACGAAAGCAGTGCTCCAAGCAATCCCCATCTTCATGTTATCATCCATCCCAGCTCCAAAAGGGGTCCTTCAGCAATTCAAGGATATTCAAAGAAATTTCCTTTTGGGTAGGGAGGAGACCAAGAGAAAATGGCCCTTAGTATCTTGGGATAAAATTTGTAAGCCCAAAAACCATGGAGGGCTTGGATTGGATGATCAAGAGATTCTCAGTAAGGCTCTAGGAGCCAAACTTTGGTGGCACTGGGTCCAGCAACCAGAAACCCAATGGGCTAAGATCTGGAAAGAAAAATATGCAAATTCATGGAAAAACAATGATCTTATAAGAATGTTGGGAAATATAAAGGGTTCTTATATTTGTAACAAAGCCTCGGAAAATAGAAGACTAGTATAAGAGAATAGCTTCTGGGAAATCAGAGACGGAAATCTTGCTCTTTTCTAGGAAGATAAATGGCAGTAAGAATCAATTCTGGTAAAAGAAGAGTTTCTAGATCTTAAATAGGAGTCAGAGTCCCAAGGTTTAATAAAGGTTAAGGATTTCTAGATACATTCTCATCTCACGGAAAAGTGGAGAGTCTGGAAAAATATAGATTGCAGTAATAACAATCTCCTGAAAACTAAAGCAGAAGAACTGAGGAAAATTATAGAACAAAGGAAAATATTAGTGGTAGAGGGACAAGACCAACTAAGATGGGGAGAGAACAAAGAGGGCACCTTTAATCTTAGGGAAGCTAAAAGCATTCTCCTTGGGCTGGATTCCCTAGCTCTACACAAAATCTGGAAAAACCTTTGGAAACATCTAGATTGGATGAAAATCAAAATCTTCATGTGGGTTGTTTATCACAGGAAAATTCTGACTTGGGACAATATAAGGAAAAGGGGTGTTCAGGGGCCTTCAAGATGCCTACTATATGAAGATCAAGAAGAAACCTTAGAACATTTACTCAACAATTGCATGTTTACATCTTACCTATGGGATATATTTGCTGCAATCTTCCAACAATCAAATAGGGGCAGAAGGAGCATTATCAATACCCTCATCAATTGGAGGAAAAAAAATTCGGATAATGAAATTCTTAACTCAGCGTGGGCTCTTGTACCAAGCTTCATCATATGGAACATGTCGAAAGAGAGGAATAAAATAATTTTTAAGGGGGAAAAATCCCCCTCAATACCTGCTGGAGTTAATCCTAAAACAGCTCAAGGACATTATGGGAACCACTATTCCTTACCCCCCCAAAAAACCCCCCTCAGACTCAGATTCAAATATTCTCAGGCAGCTGGGGTTGCAGAGACTCTCCCTCTAAGGCATTGGCTAGAGGACCCTTTTGACGGATTTGGAAAAGGAATTTTGGCATCACCCTCTGGCAGGCTATTTAAAATACAACATTGATGGGGATTCTAAGGGGAACCCGGGAACAACAGTGTATGGAGGTGTTCTCGGAAATTTAGAGGGAAGTATACTTAGCATCTTTCATCACCACCTAGGTACAACCACCAACAACATGGATGAGCCTATGGCTATGGAGCAATGCCTAGATTTGATGAAGCAAGACAACTGTCAAAATGTCATGATAGAGGCAGATTCAGAGTTAATTATCAACTCAATGCAAAAAATTCACAATGGAACTACACTGGATAAAATCTCTAAACATTGGAAACTAATTCATGTTTTCCAAAGGATTCAAAGCCATCTTCATGGCCTGCACGCTATCAATTTCCACCACGTTCACAGAAAGGCAAACAAGCTGGTGGATCTTCTGGCTAACCAGGGAGTCAACTGCACTAGGGAAATTGGGGTGAAAATGTGGCAGGAGGTGAGGCCCAGTAGACTGAGGGCTCATTGCGACAAGCAGGTGGAAGATGGAAGGGAGGTGTTTAGACTTAACACCTTGGGAAATAGCTCGAATGGATTTTCCCCTCGTTGAGCCTTCCTTTTCGGTTATGTTTGTGACTGATATTAATCCTTGTCTGGTTACTCAGACTCAGGGTGTAAGAGTTATGCGGACCTCAGATGTCCCTCGTAGGCCTTGGCTCGATGGAATTCTGCTACCCTTGCTTTGTCAACGAAGTCCCAATCCAAGGCAAGGAAATTTCGTCTTAGACAGAGAAACCAGGCTTTTCAGTAACTGGAGGTCTCGGTCAATGAAGGCTAGCTTGCAAAACCACCTCCTTGGTGGTTTCGGTCTCATCGCATGGCCCTTGGAGCGGAAATGGTTTTCACATGATCATAGCAATCCCATTCACCCAGCGACGCGTGGCAGGGTGGGGGGATGGAAAACTGCCCTCCATCGCGAAATAAATTTCCGCCTTATTATCTGTTGCGAAATGCTTCTCATCCATTTGATTCGGGGGTTGCGAATCAACGGTGATCTTTCAAAGTGCAACTTGGTGGGGTCAGGGTAGTAAACTTTTGACTCTTTGCAATGGCACGTTTTTTCTTGACCGTTGATCTTCTTGTTACAAAGGGTCGGTATGTTGAGTAGGGGTTATCCAAGAAGAGGCCACGCATTAGCTCGCGGGTTTTCTGCAGGTGGGTTTGGAGGCTTTCAGTATTGTCTTAGGCTCTTTCTTTTGTACATACTGTGGTATGGGTAGCCCTTGGAGGCTTCGCTTTCTTTGCCTTTCTTTCTCTTCGCCATAGAGTGGAAGAATTTTATACTGTACATTATTTTTTGATGCAACGATATATAAGGATCCATACTTGCTTAAGCAAAAAAAACAAGCCTGTATTGTTTGGTAACTAATTGTATTTTGCATCATAGAAATACCTTTTTCCTATTTCACGTGATTCTTTATCATTAATTTTCCTCCTGACGCTTCCTCTAGTTTCTCATTGGAAGCAAACTGACTTTTCTAGCTCATTCTTACACATTATCTACATGTTATCCTCTTTTTTCAAACATCCCCAAAGTGCCCATTTTCATATAATAATTTTTTTTAAACCGAATTATTATTATTATTATATTAAGTAAATATAAATACAAATTTAAATATAATTATTTATTTAATAACACAATATAATTAAGTCAATTAAAATAAAATATAGAATTAAATTATAACATATATTATAAAATTAATGATATAATACAATATAATAAAAAATAATGTAATAAATCATATAAAACAATATATTTTAACAACAAAACAAAAAAAAATAAATGATTCCAACAACTTTACCCCTTTATAACATATAGATTTAGAAAAATTTTGGCGAAATCACATAAATGATCATTGTCGACGCGTTTCGAACCAACTAGTGTGGTTCATCGTCAGGACAAGTTGAAGATACAGATCCAGATCACCGTGTTAAATAGTCTAAGCAGAGACTCCAACGGCTAGAAAGACTAACAACTATTTTTCAACTTAAGGGCCCGAGTCAAACCTAAAATAATACTAATATTTTATAATTATTATTGTATCTACGGAGTCAAGTAAACTGGGTAAAATAAACCAGAAAAAAGGTTAGATATTAAATTTACCTATTTAATTATTAAAATTA
>APFE031176320.1:253947-271119 GCA_000404065.3 Pinus taeda
CCCCCCCGCATGGAGGGGTGTACAAAACTTCCTGGGGTATACATCCGGCTGAAACAAAGACCTCTGAACAATCATGCTCCACACACAACATGTAGCTCAAAAATCAAAGTTCTCAGAATGGCTCGAAACCTAAACAGTCGTGTTTGTGTCGAAAAAATGATCCTAACCCAACTCATTTCACTGAAAACCGAGTTTTTATGAGGAAGTTATTGAGTTATGTTCGCTTTGCTAAATAGGAAAAATTTGCAAAAAAATTACACAGTCTATGCATAGTTAACAGTCCGTACTATTGACGTGGAAAGTGACTGTGTAGGGTCAATTGGTCAACATCCAGTCATGTCTCGACAAGTGTCACAGATGATTGGGTTTCAGATTGGTGCATTGTCGCGGCCCTATTGGTTAGTTTTTGGACCAATGAAAGAATGCCATGTGTCAAGCCCTGATGCTACCACATCACTCCTCCTAATTGTCTAGGCAGGACTCAACATAGTCGAGCGAGATTTTGGTGGAAGTCGGGAAAGAAACTGTGACCTCCAGCACACAGTTCACAAGTCTTAACCACCTCCGCTACCTTGTGTTTATTAACCATATATTTATTTATACGTATTTGAATTTTATTGTGTTTGGAATGGGTAGTTAGGAGGGCCAGACCTCCACATGTGAATGCAAACATTGTTATTGCAAACGGTTGGGCAGGTGGCTCCATAAATTGTAACCCTAAACAGTTACCACAATGGTCTCTTCACATGTGAAGACATTGTTGGTTGGATAAATCGTTCTTGCGGACAAGACCGATCTCCCTAGTATCGAATGATATCTAGCAACAAAGAGCACAAGCAAATCTACTTTTCTCTAAACATGCTTCAATTCATAAATGAAAACTAAGAGGTGTAACAGACCCTACCTCGGTCCAACGCTTGTTTCTGGTAGTTTTATCCCAACAACTTCAAACAGTTCCTTTTCAATGACCTTCATACGAAAACAAACACACATCAAAGAACACCTACATAGATATTATAATAAAACATGTTCATTATGAAGATCAAGGAGCTCATAAAATAAACCATTAGAGACAATTCATTGAGAAAAACGAACTTTATTGTATTAACTTTATGAATAAAAGAACCTTACAACCTTTTCCTTGATGTTTCACAAGTTCTTTCCAGGGTCCAGTAGGAGTCTCCTCTACTTTCACAAGCTTTACTCACTTCCCAAATGACATGAAAGGTATGTGATCTCTCCTCTCACAAGTTCAAAAGGAAGTCTAATTTCCAACAACATTTACCCTCAAGAATCTTCAGCTTTCAACCTCTCCTACTACCAGCCCAATGCCTGAATTTATAGTGCAAATGCAGGAAGTTGCAGGTCCCCCATTGAAGGGATAAGTTCCTCCTTCAATGGGATAAGCACCTCATATCATGGAGTTAGCTCCCTTAGTTATGGGATGGATGAACCAAGGTGGAGTGGACTTGTCAGCGCAATATTCCTTCTAAAAGTGTCTAGAAGTGACCCAATATGAGTTTTTAAGAATGAACTCATGCCTTTTTAACTTTTACAGGGGTTCACACTCATTACTCAACAGACAGAGCGGTCAAGTTCGCAGGAAACATGACCATTGGGTGTGGCACCACAGGCAATGCTAGGGGAAAGTGCGAAACCAGGATTTGATATATTTTTAAGGTCTTTCTCCCATTTTCAAGGATTGACATGAAGAGCTGAGGCTTAAGATTTGCAAAGGAGGTATGTATGAGTATTGATGGACTCACAAAAACTGTAGAAAGTCATGGTGACAATTTTTTTTGTAACAGATTGCCCTCTAAAGTGCGAAGTCTGTAGTATATGAGGATGGTTTTTTTTTTTTTGATCATCTAAGAAGAGTGAAGGACTTTATCATTTCAAGGATCTTCCTGTGGATACCCCGGTCGGAACCTGTAAAAACATTCAACACAAAATATATATATATATGTGAAAATATCATCGCTGAGGTAGGAATTCCCATGCTTAAATCAAAAGTGACTAAGAACTATCTAAAATTGCTCTGATATAGGAATGATTTTGTATTACATCACAAATAGGAACATATGGACACAGTCTGGGTGCAACCATCTGTTTATGAATAGTCCACTATATAATGATAACAAAATTCCTCGCAGCCTGGATGGTGGAAACTAGATCCAGGGTCTTCATTTCTACTTCCCGAACTAGTACAATTCTATCCATGTGAATGAATGTGTCGAAGTCGAACATGGTAGAAACCACTTGATTACTAGTCAATGATGTAAACTATTAACAAGTGTGAGAGGAACCACTAGTAATGTAAATGGCCCTCAAAGTACTCAGTAAAATCCATGAAATATGAATGAATGAGTCGATGTCGAACACGTCACAGAATCCTTTGATCGAAGGTCAATGATGCAACCTGTCGTCAAAGGCGAGAAACCTTCCATTGAGGCATGCAAATTCCAAGGTACTGATGATTTTTGTATCGTCTTTCTAGATAATGAGTTGGAGTCGATAGAAAGCGATCCGTCATAAGCAAGCCCATAACACGAAATCATAGATCATGTCTGAAGAAATATAGTTGGCAAGAACTAACTCAGGGATGGTCAATGATGGATGACAAATATTTTGCAGGTGAATGGTTTATTTGCATAGTCCTCTTGAACACATAACGACATTGCAGATGGCTTGGTGACAATTGACCCAAAGCTAATACCCGGAAACCAGCTGAAGACTTTCAATGTGACTTGATTAACTGTTAGGTAAATGATTTCCCAACCCAGGTGAATAGAAGTGTTTTGTTCAAGAGTGATGGAAAGTTTTTCAAACACAAAGTATGACAAACAGGTTCATTTTTCTCTCTTTTCCCCCCACCATTTCTGGCAAGTACCTCTTTTTTTTTGACAAGCTTGAGGAGGATAACATTTGCCTTGTTATAAGCTCATCCTTCAGATGAGTCCAACTTAGTTTAGATTCGAACCCTAAGAAGGAGTGGTCCATTCCTGTTTGTAATTGAACAGGTCCATTATTGTTGAATTTTAATGAGTCCAGTATAGGAGAAACTCGGCGTTTTTCAATTTTAGGGAGTTAGAAGAAAAACTTAAGAAAACTCCATGGTTGTCCTTTTTCATAAATTTGTATCTCCCAAGCCTGAAAAAGTATAAAATAATACTTGAGAGAACTGCTCGATCATTACGATCAAGGAGTACTTTTCATAATTAGTGCATTCAATCTGAAAAAGTAAAAAAGTGATCGAAAACACGTCGTTTTATTACCAATATCAAACTCGAAACGACAAAAGTACGGCAATCTTTTCATGTTTATATGGTCAGAAAAGAGCTGTAAGAGGACCATCTTTTTAATTCCATTTTAACACGTCTAAAAAGAAAAACTCGGCAATCTTTCCATATTTTATGAGTAAGAAAAGAGCTTAAAGAGGACTCCTATGTGTTTTGTTTTTTTATTTTGTTGAAAATGACCAATTTCGCCTGAATGCCCATTATTCTGCACAAAAACTACAAACATTACTCATATCTGTTTAAAAAATAATAAAAATGCACCAAAATGATTTTTTCAAAGTAAAAAATAAATAAATTTAATTTATTTATCCAAAAAATCTTATAAAAAGGGCTTTTACAAGTTCATTTTTACCGTTTGCCTTTGGAGTAAAAAGTAAGATCTTTTGTTAAGAAAAGTTCCTATGGAGATTGCAAAAAATTCGACTGCTGGAATCGAGAACCGTCTTCTCCAGGTAATCCACATTGTCCTTGAATTGCATTTCATCCGTTTAAAATTTTGTTTTAGGGCTTAAAAATTGATTTTTTAAAGAAAAATTAGGGCAAAAAATCGCGTGTGCCAGTTGCGCAGGGGCGCCATGTGGCCCCTGCACACCCTGATTTTTCTGTGCACAGAGAAAAGTCGGGATGCCGCACCTGTCCTTAAGGAGAAGTGCACACCTATGCATTGTCTCTAAAGGGATGGGTGCGAACCCCGCAGAACACGGATTTTAAACCCTAAATTCCTCATTTTTTCCCCATAGAATTTGAAATGAAATGTTCCAATCCACCTATTTTGCAATGTAGGTACACAAGATGCTTGTTTGGTGGGAAAGAGAGAATGAGGATGTGGATCAAGCTACATTACTCCATCCACCTTCATTACAGGCATTGAGAACATGCAGGCTATTCAAATTTTGGACCATACCTGGCATGAGGGCACAGGTAGACTTTCTACAATGCCTGGTGAACAGGTGGAGCACGCAGGACCAGTGCCTTATTATTGGTGGAAACCGGCTCGAAATCTAGTTGGATAACATATATTTTTTTACTGGCTTGCCCAAGAGAGGCGAGCAATTATCTCTGTTCGGGTCTAGGCTAGGTGGCCAATCTGTCGCTAGTCTCCGACTAGAGTTCTGTAATGACTAGACTCCGGACAAACGGATAGATGTTAAAACCATCTCCCGTCCTGAACTAAAGCTGATCGCCTTTACTATTACCAGACTCTACGTGAGTACAACATTGCATCTAGCTATAGGTTCCCAGATGTGCATGGCAGTAGACTACTTCCGAGGCACCATCTTCAACTGGTGCGATGCTGTACTGGCCAATGTGAAGGGCCAATTGACTAGCGCGAAGAATGGATAGCTAAAGAACTTTGGATATGGTTATTTAGTTGACAGCTTTGCCCTAGAGAGGGTACCTATGCTAGTTCTGTAGCAACTCACTGTTAAGGCTGGACTTCCCCGAGATCCTCGGGTTATGCGATGGGTTGTAGTCATGGCCCGCCATCCTGAGGAGGGTACCGAGGTTGTTCGATTCACACCAGAGTATTTCCGTTGGTTAGAGAACCAACTCTTTGTGATTCCGGATTTTCCATACGCTGGGATGGATTATCATGGTGATCCCGACATGGCTCTTCCAGCAGGAGAGTAATGGGATGATAGAGGTAAAATTGTTTTCAACATTTTAATTATATATATTATTTTTTTTAAATCGTCCCAAAACTAATAGTAAAAAGTTTTAAATGCAGATGTGGGTCCACGGCGACCAGCCGCTCTCCAACCCTATGATCGAATACAACTAGCTTCCGCAGCACCGGCCCCACAGGACCAATCAGCAGAGACCTTGTTCGAATTGGAGAGCCATCTAGAGCGCTTGACCGCAGATATTCCAGAGACCAGCATAGATGACATTCCTCTTAGACTGAAACGCTATGGGATTGGGGTCCTAGGACCTTTTAGGAGGTTCCTTTGTAGGGTGGCCCGAGCAGTGGTGCCTTATCGAGATCATCACCAACGATAGGATGATTGCCTTGTGGACTCATTTTTGGAATTTTTATACTATCATTTTTGCCGATCATAAGGTGTTTTTCAACCTATGATCGAGGACGATGTATATTTTGACACACTCCTATGCGATGCTATATTATTATTATGGTTATCTTGCAAAACATGTTATGGGATGTTTTTTTTTAATTTACTGTTTCATTTAATGCAAATGTCTATTTAACATTCGAGAAGCAACTGCATCTACTAATGTATTTAAATATATTGGAATGTGCTGATATTCTACGTAATCAAATTCTCGTTCCAAGAGACGGACTCTGAAAAATAATTGTAATAACACTAGATTTCTAATGGCATAAACTAAATTAAGTTGTAATACAACGAGTTCCTAATCTAAATTAACAATCAAACTCCAAATTCCAAAAGTAATGGATTCAGATAATAATTCAATCACTGCATTGTATTCTGCAATGTTGTTCGTTGTTTGACCGAGGCTTACCCCATGTATAGATACTAACTTGTCAGAGGGCGAATAGATAACCCAAGCTGTGGAAGAGATGTTTCGTGTACTACAACAAGTGCCATCAGCAAAAGCGATGTATGTTTGGAGAGGCGTCGACATCTGCAATATCAAGAGTAAAATCAAGATAAGCAGGAACAATAATGAAAAACACTCCCTAAAGTAAAGCATGCATTCCTAATCTAAGAACACACCAAACTTAGAAAGAAACTAGTCTAAAAATTGTCCACACTAATCTTTTAGGCATAATATCGCTTTCGATAAAGCCCATTCCTAGGTTTACCTAAAGAGACACCGTCAAAATATTCTAACTCATAGGCCCCTTTTGCAAGCTTTCGCTTGACAATATACGGGCCATGCCACATGGTTACAAATTTTCCATCCCCTAGCTTATCGTTTGCTTGATCGTAAAGTAAGACTAGGTCTCCTTCCAAAAAATTACGGGGTGTAACATTTCGATCATATTGAGCTTTAATCCTTTTGGCATGAGTTTCGACAGCTAATGCAGCATTACGTCGATTCTCATCTAATTCAGCTAAGTATAATAAAGATTTTTCCTCTTCAGAAGTAGCTGGTAATAATTTCATGGCAATTTGTAATGACGGGATTTTGCATTCAATGGGTAATACTGCCTCTAAACCATAAACCAGTTGAAAGGGAGTAAAACTTGTTGATGTTTTGACTGAGGTTCAGTATGCCCAAAGTGCTGAAAAATAACATGTTATGCCAATTCGACCTATGAATCCCAATGATTCGTCGAATCATGGTGACTAGAACTTTGTTGATTGCTTCAACCAGACCATTTGGTTGTGGGTAATATGTAGTGGAACTATTGTGACGCAGGCCAAGCTGATCTATAAGTTCCGTCATCATGATGTTTCGAAAATGACTCCCATGGTCAGTGATAATCGCTTGAGGAACACCAAACCTAGCAATTATATGATTGAAAACGAAAATCGCAGCAGTTTTTCCGTCTACCGAAAACGTAGGCATCGCCTCAGCCCACTTGGTAAAATAATCTACCGCAAGGATGATATACGCATGCCCCTCGGCCGAGTGAGGGTTACATGTAATAAAATCGATACCCCATTTTGCGAACGGACCAACGGCAATGATAGGGTGGAGAGGAGCAGGTGGAGTGCGCATCTTACGATCAAAAATTTGGAAATTGTGGCATTTCTAGACTGCAGTGATACAATCTTGGAATAACGAGGGCCAGAAATAGCCAGCGTGCAAAATCTTTTGGGCTGTGGCATACCCAGACATATGACCGCCACATGCTCCAGAGTGATAGTTGTTAAGAACCTTTTTAGCCTCGTCATGAGTAAGACAACAGCGAAAAACAGAATCCACCCCACGACGATAAAGAGTATCTCCAATAATAGTGTAAGGTTGGGATTGGAAACGTATTTTCCGGTGCTAAGATCCTTAAATGTCTGGCCAAAAAGATTGGGTCTGGAGATAGACAATGATGTCTCCATACCATGGATCAACAGTGCTGATAAGGAACAAGGATTCATGCGCAATGGGTTCTTCTGCCACATGTTCGGTATCAGCACGAGGGAAGTCACATATTAATTCCTCAAAAACCAAAGACTTCTTTGACTTGGCCTTCTCAAATTCCAAGTCAAATTCCTGTAGAATGAAAATCCATTTGGAATACTTTCCCCCGAGCAATTGTTTAGTCAAAATGTATTGCATAGGGTTACAGTCAGAAATGATCGTGGTTTTGCGTAACAAAATGTAATGACGAAATCGGTGAACAGCTTGGACTGCAGCTAAGGCCAGTTTCTCCACATGTGAATATTTTAACTCAGTCGGAGTTAGAGTCCGACTAAGATAATAAATCACATGTTCACTATCGAATTCATCCTATTGAACTAAAGCCATCCCAATGGTGGAATGGGAAGTGGCGAGACACAAGAAGTAATCCTAGTTGTAGTTGGGAGGATGTAATAATGGCGCATGGGTCAACGCATGTTTAAGTGCATCGAAATATTTGTCAGCTATCTTGTCCCAAAAGAACGGAGTGTTCTGTTTCAACAACCGGGTGAAACCTTTTGTAATTTTGGTGTAGTTAGGAATGAAATGACGTAAAAAAATTTCTTTCCCTTGCAAACTCTGGAGTAGGCGAAGAGTCGAAGGAGGTGGTAACTTGACGATGGCTTCGACCATCGAAGGATCGACACAAATGCCAACTTTGGATACAACAAATCCCAGTAAACGACCCGTTTCTATACAGAAAACACACTTGTGTGGATTCAACCTAATCTGATAATGCCTACATCGCATAAAAATTGCGCGTAAATGAGTGAGATGATCGGCTCTGCGTAAATAATGCGCTGGTAAATCATCGAGATAAGGCTTCACAATGTGCTTGATGTCATGAAACGCATAAGACATAGCCCGTTGAAAAGTTGCTCCGACGTTCTTCAATCCAAAAGGTAACTTGCAATAAGAAAATGTCCCCCATGGATAGATGAATGCCGTTTTTGGTTGATCGGCAGGTAGAATGTTAATTTGATTGTAATCGGAAAAGCCATCCATAAAGGAGAAAATTTCACTGCTGGCACAATCATCGATAATTTGATCGATATAGGGTGTGGGATAATTTTCCTTGGGACAAGCACGATTAATATCCCTATAGTCAATACATATTCTTATTGTCCCTTGTTTTTTAGTAACCCGAACAATATTCGATACCCAATCCGTCAAAGGAATTGGATAAATGAAACCTTCTTTAAGTAATTTCTCAACTTTTTTTTTGATCGCAGCAGCTTTTCATGGGTGTATCTGACGCAAATGTTGCCGGACGGGTTTAGCATCCGGGTAGGTTTTGATCTCATGAACAACGATTGAAGGATCAATTCCTGGCATTTCTTCATAGGACCAAGCAAACACGTCATGAAATTCTTGAAATAGGGCTTTATATGTGTTGACTTCAGTGTCCATACAAGAAGCACCTATGTGAGTGTTTTCAACAATCCCAGGTTTGACTGAAATGTCGATAGGAACCGTTTGAGAAATATTGGTTGAATTTTGTTCAAAATCAGGATGTTTCAATGGATTCTACGGTTCTTTGACATATTCAGTGGTAAAAATAGATGAGAAACCATTTTCAAAATGATCAATCTCAGGTAAAAATGAAGATCGATGATGAAGATCTTCCCATGGTAACACATCAACATACAACATTTCCTGAATTTGTTCATCAGTGTGAACGGTTTCAGAAAAGGTTGTTGAATCTAAGGTTGAGATTGAAAGTGATTCTCCATGGATCTCATTCACTAGATCAAGATTGGTTGAACTTGAGTTGGAAAATGATTGTACAGCCTGATAAGAAACTTCAAAGGGACTCAAAGGGATGGCATCACCAAGAGAGTCCACCTCGGAATCGAATGGAATGATCCAAGGATCGTCAAGAACAATGGATTCTGATGAAATCATATGAATAGTCGCGAAAGGAAACGGTACATTGGGAGGAGGAAATGAAAAAGTTTCGAGTAAACCCGAATCTTTAACTAATACTACCCCAACATCCTTATAAGGGATAGTTGTTTTACCAAAATGTTGAATACTCTCAGCAGAGGATGGGTCGGACGAAAAGTAGGTTAACTGATCTATTGTGACGATCTTTCCATTGTGTGGAAATCTAATAAGTCGAAAGACCAATGAAACAATAGCAGTCATGGCTTAAGACCAGCTACGACCCAAAAGAAGGTTGTAATCCAGAGGGGCATCAACCACCTCCACATCTAGATTAACAGTTTTTCCTTCTATCCCTATACGTAAGTCCTGCAAAATTCCATAAGGGTGAAACCCTCAGCCATCAAAGGCCTTCAGAATCGTCGGGGATTGATTAATTGTAGGAGAACCAAGGGTTTTCCAACACTATATTGACATAATACACGTTGAAGCTCCCTCATCAATCACAGTCCTAAGACAAGGTTTGTTTTTTAGTAACACTTGAATCTGGAAAGGCATTTGATGAGGTAAACGAGGTGTACTATTTTCTAAATCGAAGACTACCAGGTTTGAGTCCTGAAGATCAACAGCTCCTATAGCCGACAATAGCATTTTATGCTGTGCTAGACAAGATTGTAGCACTTCCAAAGCTGACATTATTGAAGGTGAAACAACTAAATCTTCAACAATGTTAAACAAATAAATTTCTTGGGATAATATTCACTAATTGATTAATCTTACCTAATTTCTCTCATCTCTAGAATTAAAATAATAATATAATAACAATTAGATTAAATTTATGGCCTTGGTCCTAGAGTCAAATATAGCTGTTAGGTAGCCGTTGGAGTCTCTACTCAGCCTATTTAAATTGCTAAAGCCCGATCTGTTTCTTCAACTCGTCCTGACGATGAACCACACTAGTTGGTTCGAAACGCGTCGACAATAATCTTTTTATGTGATTTTCGCCGAAGCTCTTCCTACAAATATGATGGATCACAGAAGCCTCAATTCTAGAGATGTTATAGTTCTGAGCAGCTCTTGCATGTGGATTGAAAGCTGACTTTCAAAGTATACACTTAGTAGGCGGTTTGATTACTAAGTCGGGATTTGGTTTCTCGATCTGTAGCGGATCGGAACTAGACGGAGCTGAGGTTGATGGATTGAAATTAGAAGATTTCACTTCCTTATCACCAAAAGAACTCTTACTTCCATAATATTGCAATCGTGTCGAAATCCTTACATGTGACATCATCATTATGGGCTCTTCCGAGGCACTAGAGGAAGAACCTATCATCTTACTATCTTGACTTGGAAAAGAATCCTTCAAAACAACAGGTGTTTGCGAACCTTTGATGATTTTTGCAACCTCGGCACGATGTGGACAATCTCTTGTAAACTGCTCCTCATCGTAGATGAGACAAGGATAGCAAGGTTTACGTTTCTCGTCAGTAGATTCAGGTTTATCGGATTTCTCCTTCGATTTTTTCTTATTCTTCTTCTTGCCTTTCTTCTGACCGTTATATTTTTATTTGGTCGTAGAAGATTCTACGACATGAACATTGGAAAAAATTTCAGGTTAAGACTCTCCCTTCGGGAATCTAGTAAAGTTATAATAGGAGAAGAATTCTTGGAGGATTTATTCTTACTCTTGGTATTAACAGTACCAATCATACCGTCAGCGGCATGAGACCCTGAGGGAGGTGCGGCTATTTGATTTTGTTTCAAAAGGTCAGGGATTTTCTCGTGTAACCTACCTAACTGCGTATAAACTAAGTCAAGGTATGCAGCTTGAGCAATTAATTGCTCTTCGGTAACTACGCCTGCCTTGGCTACATCTTCAGTTATTTTATATAATAATGATTTTACAAACCATTCTGCCAAAATTTGGTCCGGGATAAAAAAATTCACTAAACGATGTCGACGTCGCCATTCATTAATATGGTCTAAAATATATGTGGACATCGATTGTTTTAATGAAGTTAATAATTATGTGCCATTGTCATATCAGACTGGCAGCTGAAAATGAGTAAGGAAGGAAGTGGCTAATTGACTAAAATTGTAAAAGGAGCCTCGTGGAAACTCAACGTACCACTTGGCTGCAAGGCCAATAAAAGTGCGTTGAAAAAGACGAAGATGAATTGAATCATCTATAATGGAATTTGATGCACACAAGAGATGGTAAGTCATAACATGATTAGACGCATCTTCTCCTGACTTCCCCTCAAACGTTGGTATGTCACTGGGCAACTTGTTCCACATTGATGGCCAAAAAGGAAGAAAATTAATGGGATCGTTCGTAAGGCACGACAAATCAAGAAAATCCAAAGTTTCTATAAACAGTAACTGATAGTTCGGATCCCAAAAACTTGGGGTCATAAGACCAGCCCCAGAATGAGGATATCCAGGATAATTAGGTATCGGATTTGCATTTGGGATATTATATCTTCCTAGAAAACCAGGATTAACCGGACCATACTAGGGTTGTTGAGGTTGTTGATAAGTATACCCACGGTATGGTTGATACTGATAAGTCGGGTTCTGCACAGCAGGGCCGAATTGATACTGCCCCTGGTACACTTGATAAGTAAATTGGGGTTGACTTGTGACAACCGTACTAGGCCCAGGTTGTCCTACAGGCGTCGAAACGAGAGTCTGGATTGTAGGTCCAGACTAAGGTACAGAGGCCTAAGGAGTTGATACAGGAAAAGTAGAAACTGCAGCTGTTGATACTCCATAAATAGGTGGAGTGGATTGAACAGAGGCCGCAGTAGTTGCAACAGACGTTTGGGATGGAGTTCTGGGTGAACTAGGCCCAGAATGATGAGCTACCCCAGGTGTAGAAGTTTGGGTAGTAGGCTGGACAGGTTGCTGGGGTGAACTAGAAATAAAAGACTATCCAGATTGAGATGACAACTGCACACTGGGTTGCGAAGTCTGTTGATCCCACATCACGTTCATTCTGGGGTATGGACCCATAACAGGTCGAGCATATTGAGGACCAAAACTAGGTTGAGTGTAAGGTTGATAATTATACCGTACATTTCCCGATCCTTGAACAAATGATTGACCTGACGGTGGTTGAAAACCTTGAGGTTGGTATTGACCTTGAGGTTGGTACTGACGTTGAGGTTGGTACTGACCTTGTGGTTGGTACTGACCTTGAGACTGGTACTGACCTTGAGGCACATATTGATACTAGGGTTGACCTTGAGGTACATATTGGTACTGGGGTTGACCTTCAGGAAAATACTGTCCCATAGGGATATACTATCCTTGAGGTTTCCCCCAGGCAGTAATGGACTACCTTGAGGTTGCCCCCTAGGCGGTATTTGAGTACCTTGCGGCTGCCCCCCATACGGTATTGAACTACCTTGAGGTTGTGGATTAGGAGTAGTACGAGACATCATAAGAATCTCTTCGACACTTAACGGTTCAGTTCCGTTATTACCAAGAGATACTACATATTCGATGGGTTGAGGAGATGCTCCTAAAAATGTACCAGATAAAGATTGATACCCAGGAGGAACAGAAGGACCGCCATGTAAAAACGTTTCTGGCATCTGAGAAAACAAGGATGATTGTCTTGACATATTCAAACGAGGATAATAAACTCTGGGTGTTGGATGGAAAGGAAATCGAGGTGGTGGAGACGCGAGACCTGGATTTTCTAAGAAATTGGTCAACGAAATATACTAAGCATCATCTCTAATGGGATTGTAGAAAATGGATTCATGCTCCCTAAGTTCGATAGTTGGTTGATTTTCAGGGATGCTTATACCTTCGTTCAGACTCGAACTTATAATTTCTTCTATGGAAATGAGTCCAGAAGGAAGATTCTCGGTAATGATATTTTCTACCTTGGGTGAACTAGGACCACTAGAAACAGGAGAAGCAAATCCTGAAGATGGAGTAGCAGCAGGTTCAGTTTCAGGTTCAGAGATTTCAGGTTCTTCGGCTAATGAGCTAGTAGGAGTGATACTACCAGTAACCTCGGAAAATGAAATCAGTTCAGAAATATGTTCTGTTGCTTGAACTAGATGATTAGGATGTATGATTAACGAAGACTCTCCGGCCTCCAATGACCCAACCCTACTTTCACTAGGTGTGGCAAGAGCTCGCAACCCTTCAAGTTGACTTGTTGTAAATTCGGGAGGCTTCCCCCGTAGTCGACGAGATTGTCTCGATAATTCAGCCACGATTAATTATTTAATTACTTCACACGAAAACAAAGAAAATCTCAAGAAAACCACCTAAAGTCTCTAAAGAACCAAACAATTTGAAGCACACGCCTAATAAGTCTAGGAGATCAAACCACACACAAACAGTGTATTTCCGGATCGAAAAAACTAGTTGGTGATGAAATCCAACGTCGCAGAATTCAATACAGAAATGGCGGTTGGAATAGTTACCCCGAAAACCTGCTTAATGAAACATACTGGCACAAGTTTCTCTACTATAACCGTCTCGAGTGAAGATAACCCCCCAGAGAGTCCAAGTGAGTCTAGTCTACTTCTGCTCTAGGTACAGTAGGATCTTCCCTCCACCGTCACCTAGGAAAGAATCCTAAAGATTATGGTCACTAAGGTCACCGACGAAAACAAATATACCTAGGGGAACAGTCTACGATCTGATATGCACGCAAGGGAAAAGTAACAAGCTCAATCCCCTTGAAGGCTCCTTGACATAATCCAAGGTTTACCAACAAGTGACCCTAGGCTCCTCGACAATGGTCAATCCGAGGTTTATCGTTTTTAATACGTGAATATCTTCTACCGTTCCCAATGAGGAAGGATTGATTCCCACACTGGTTCAGATATGATCTCATGCTTCTCCTTTCAGAGGAGCTTTCCCAGAGCATAGATGTAACAATTGGAATTTCTCGCTACCACAAGATCAATTACTTGTTTGTTTAAACTACCTTGGAGAGTTAATTACTCCCTACTCCAAGATACTAGCCTAAGCTATGTTGGTGAAAAGAACCCTAGAAAATAAAAAGATTGCTAGATGGATTTTAATTAAGCGTTAATTGTATTGTTTGTTTCTTAAGTCAATGGGTGCGGAGATGAAACTTTATGGTATGAAGACTCGACTTGAAAACACTAAAAAATGCACCTAAGATGATAACAATTCCTTTTCCTTTTCAATGAATTTCTTGCTAAGGAAGAGTTTAAAATGCAATGCTTTGAAAATCAAATCTTTCTCTTAACATACAACTTGAAAAGAAAACTTTTTGTCTTTTTCAAAGAACTTTAAAACGAGACTACTAATCACTCTCATGGAAAATCCCTTTGATTTTCAACAATCAACAACTATAAGAATAAACAATTCTTTTAAAAGAGCTTTTAAGATTTCTAGAAAAACTCTAAAAAACTATTGAAAACAGATTTTTCAATAAGCTTCTATAAGTTCGATGAAAAACTCAAAACTATAAATCTTGAGATCTAAACGAAAAATGGATTGAAAAGAAACTTGAAATGTTTTTGAGGATGCTTAACTTAGTATCTCAGCTAACTAAGGATCAATTTGTTCATCTCAAAAAACTAATCACAAACACCCAATTATGTAAAAATAAAAAATGAAATTTGAAACTTTCAATCAAGTTTAATCAAAGTTTTGCAAAAGAGACAAATGGGATCTAGCTCTCTTCACAGATAGATTTCATAAGCTATTCAAACTCAGCAAGAAGACCAAAGAGACCAGGGTGATCTAAGGCTCTAAGGCTTTGGATCTCTGAGCTACTACGAAGACCAAGAAAAAATCAATCCAACAGGAAAAACTTCTATAAAATCACTTCAAACGAGAATGCCAACGAAAACTAACTCAGAAGGAACTTTTTTCAAGACAATTGCAGGTATGGGCATATACTAACAGCTATGGACAAAAACTAAACCTAACTGGGCGGATGGATCTTAGGTTTTTCAAACTTTTGACAGGGTCTGCAGGCCCCCAGTAGAACCAGGTGCGGTGCCGCTCTGTGTTACACTGTAACAGTGCGGACAGGTCCACACTGTAACTAACGCAGAAGGTGCGGTCCTATTCCAAAATTTCAAAAAATAAAAATCCAACCAGGATCTAACAAGTACCCAAACTCACACACATCAAGGCAAAATCAGAAACCAAAACTCAAGTTTCTCAAGTCAAAGAAAAGACAAATAAAAAGCCAAACCAAACCAGTCCCCAGTAGAGTCACCAATTTGTTGGCCAGATAAATCGTTCTTGCGGACAAGACCGATCTCCCTAGTGTCGAATGATATCTAGCAACAAATAGCACAAGCAAATCTACTTTTCTCTAAACATGTTTCAATTCATAAATGAAAACTAAGAGGTGTAACAGACCCTACCTCGGTCCAACGCTTGTTTGTGGAAGTTTTATCCCAACAACTTCAAACAATTCCTTTTCAATGACCTGCACACGCAAACAAACACACATCAAAGAACACCTGCATAGATATTGTAATAAAACATGTTCATTATGAAGATCAAGGAGCTCATAAAATAAACCATTAGAGACAGTTCATTGAGAAAAATGAACTTGATTGTATTAACTTTATGAATAAAAGAACCATACAACCTTTGCCTTGATGTTGCACAAGTTCTTTCCAGGGTCCAACAGGAGTCTCCTCTACTTTGACAAGCTTCACTCACTTCCAAAATGACATGAAAGGTATGTGATCTCTCCTCTCACAAGTTCGAAAGGAAGTCTAATTTCCAGCAGCATTTACCCTCAAGAATCTTCAACTTTCAACCTCTCCTACAACCAGCCCAATGCCTGGATTTATAGTGCAAATGGAGGAAGTTGCAGGTCCACCATTGAAGGGATAAGTTCCTCCTTCAATGGGATAAGCACCTCATATCATGGAGTTAACTCCCTTAGTTATGGGATGGATGAACCAAGGTGGAGCGGACTTGCCAGTGCAATATTGCTTCCAGAAGTGTCTAGAAGTGACCCAAGATGCGTTTTTAAGAATGAACTCATGCCTCTTTAACTTTTACAGGGGTTCGTACCCATTACTCAACAGAAAGAGTGGTCAGGTTCGCAGGAAACATAACCATTGGGTGCGGCACCGCAGGGAATGCTAGGAGAAAGTGCGAGACCAGGATTTGAGATATTTTTAAGGTATTTCTCCCATTTTCAAGGCTTGACATGAAGAGCTGAGGCTTAAGACTTGCAAAGGAGGTATGTATGAGTGTTGATGAACTCACACAAACTATAGCAAGTCATGGTGACAATTTTTTGTGTAATAGACGTTACCCTACGGTCATGGTTTGTGGAGGTTATTTAACGTGATAGACAACGCGGTTAATAAACATTGACATTTATTATGCCATGTGCCCACTTCTCCTAAACCGTCAGGCTATGGTTAGCCCTAATCGCATAGTTAGTGCCCTAATTGTGGATTAGTGGTTAATTAAACATGTGTTATATTTAATTAAGTCTAAGTATAAATTAGCGGTGTTTTAGTGGACCCCAACAATTTTGGCTCCATCCCCAAATTTAGTGGCCCTAACTGGAGTTTTCCAGATTTGGAGGAGCTTTTCAACAGAAAAAATGTCAGAGGCATATCTAGAGCAATTTTCGACCAAACTAAGTCAGGAGAAGGTGTTCCTAGCTAATTTCGACATTCTAAACACATTGGTGAAGGTATCAAGAGCAATAGAGCTTTGTAAACAACATTTTTCCCATATACAGATAATAAAGAGGCTTAAGCCATGGAAGCTGGACCAAGGAAATGTAGCCGAGGAGGGGTGAACTCCTTCATCAAAACAATGTGTTAAAGTGTCCCTTTGACGATTTGTTGTACTTTGAATGTCTGATGTTCAATACTTTTTTTTGAAGCTTATTTGTTCATGTATGTCACATAGAACTTGATGAAATTTACCTGTTTCAATCACCAAACAACCT
>APFE031176320.1:272072-310427 GCA_000404065.3 Pinus taeda
CTCTCTCTCTCTCTCTCTCTCTCTCTCTCTCTCTCTCTCTCTCTATATATATATATATATACATGTGCCCCCTCTACCTCCTTCGACACACCCCCATATTTCCTTCATGCCCCTCAATCCTTGCTTATGCCTTGTCTTTTCCTTTTAGTTCATAAATATTTAAACCTTATATTATTATTTTGTTTCATATCTTATTCACATAGAATTATATATATAGACACTCTCTTAGTTTTCTCTTTAGGCCAAATATTCTGCAATTTTAAAATAAATTATCTTTATGGCTCCACATATATTCTTAATATTTATGCTCCCATATACATTTATGTAATATATATTTTAATTTCTAAATTGGACCTTTGACGTGGTCTTTTAGTTATTTTTTTAGTTTTCTAATGGCTATCTCATAACCTTCTTTATTTAAGAACTTCTAAGCACTCTTTTAGCCATTTTTAAGATTTTTTGTCCCTGATGATGGATGGAGTGTCCACCCTTGGACTGATTTAACGTTGTCTAAATGGAGGCTTCTATGAATAGAGTTATTCAAAAAAGTTCCTTTCAGATCCATCATATAACTGTTTTAATTGCCAACGTATGTCGAACCAACTAATCTGGTTCATTATGAGGATGATTAGAGGAAAAAAATATAATCCAGCAAATCTATAAAAATAGGAAGGAGTCCCAACATGAAAAATCAAAATCAACTATTTAAAAGAGAAATGATATAAAATATAATATATATATATATAACTAAGACCCTAAATTATAAATAATAAGAATGAAAGGTAAATAAAAAACACATAATATAAAACTAATAGATAATATATTATTAAGGTAAATTTAATTAAAGTACAAAATAATTAACTAATTGAATATATAAATTAAATAAAATTAAAAAATGATTTGATGAAATATTATGAAGAAAAATATATAGTATAATAAATGAAAAGAAAAAAAAGTAATTAAATTTAAATAAAGAAAAACGAAATATAATAAAATAAAAAATAAATAAAAAAATAATAATAAATGACAACTATAAAATAGTAAATAAGTAAAAAAGTTAAATAAGTAAAAAAGAATAAGTGAATAGTAATTAGAAAGAATTAAATTATACTGAAAAATAATGGGTGTTAAGATAGGTGTAGTCTGATTTATAAATGAAATGATTTCTTTTACAACATTTTTCCTTGTCAATTTTAATCAAAACCTCACGAAGATTTTTAAAAAATTGAGTTTAAATTGTTCAATTTGCATAATTTGAGTGCCCCGAGGGTTTTTCAAGGTGTTGAATCTATTTATGCATTCAAAAATATATTTTAAACAACAAAAAATCTGGAAATTGTAGTGCTGAATTTTGGTGAATTCCGTTGAAGACTACGTTGTATATAGGAAACAAAGTGGGAGAATGGGAGAATAGAGAAAACAAATCAAAGACTAAAGGAGGAAACAAAAGAACCAAGGAAGTGAAAAAATGGAAATTAAGAAGATTTATACCTTGAGGAGAAAGCAAGAATCCAATTTCCACTTATTTTGCAGTTGTCATCCTTGTTTAGATTGTTGGTCATTTCTCTATTTTGATGGTTTCCTAAACTTTCTATGATGATAACAAAAAATCTTAGGAGATATGGAAACATCTTGAATACAAACTCCCGATCGGGATGAGCAAGGTGGCAATTCGGCTAATAAATGCTCGACGGTGTGGCATGCAGGAAGGAACAGGCGGGGTTCAGGAAATGATGACCACGGTCAAGCAGATCGGGGAGAAGGATATCTTCTCAAGGCGAGGAGATGGCAGGGTACTGACGGAGACGGGTATATCCATCAGAATGTCAGAGAAGCGACAGGGGAATGATGGTATGGGAGAATAGGGTAGCGAAGTGGAAAGGGAAGCGAGACATAAGAGCAGAAGGAGGGGAGGTATAAGGGAGAAGGGCTGGCGAAAAAGAACGAAGAGAAGGAGTGCATGCGGAAGAACGAGAGCGAGTGGCGATAAACCGCTGATTACAGCCTGGAGAAAGGGAGAATTTAGGAGCCGAAACAGGAGGACAGGGACGCGGGGAAGGAAACCAAGGCGTAAGGAAGGAATGGCGGAGGGAGGCAGCATGAATGCAGGCAGATGGATGAGGAGGAGGGCAGAGGAAGGGAATCAGGGACGAGGGGACCGAGATGTCAATGGCAAAGGAGTAATGGAGGGGGATACAGAGAAGTTTGTTATCCCAGTGTATGACGACTCCGAGAGCGAGAGTGAAGAATTCGGCGTGGAAAAGGAAAAAGACGAGCCAGAGACTGAAAAGCGCGGAAGGAAAGGGAGACCAGTGGGGAACAGAACCATGAAGAGAGGAAGAGATGACGACGGGGACAATCAGGAACGGGAGGTTGGAGAGGAGAGCGGGAGGCGGGTAAGAGGACGAGGCCGACGAGGCAGGGGAGGTCAGAGGAAACGGGGAGGAGCAAAAGAAAGAAGCGGGCAAGGACGAAGCTGCAGAGAAGGAACAGTGCAAGATGGACAGTCCAGCGCAGCAGGGACAGGCAGGAAAGGAAGGAAAACGATAGGGAGGAAAGTGCAGGCAGCCGAGACAGCTTACGGCGAGAAGAGCAATCCAAAAATCAGAAGAATAATTGAACATTGGGAAGAGGAGGCAATACAGGCTCAATCTGAGGAGGAAATGGAGGATTGGGTGTATCTTCTTCCGATGCAGGTCATACTCGTGGTCGAATGACCTTATATAAACAATCTCTGCACGTATATTGGGTAATGAAGAGGCTTATGGCCAAGGCTATGGAACAAGTAGCCATGGAAATGGCAGAACTGTCCCAGGGGATTCCAAATTTGAAAAAGGAGTTGAGGAACATTCAAATCACCTTGCTCATGCAGCATAAGAGGCTGGAAGAAATTGAGCAACAGATACAGCCGAGCGGCTTGGGAATAAAGAAGGAGAATGAGCAGTAGGAAGATGCAGGGAACTAGTCAAGAAAAGGCATGTTTTTTGGAGGTTTTGAAAAGTCTAGTTCTCGTTTATATTAGCTATGTGTAGATTTTTTGTTCAAATTTATATGCAGTCAGATAACAGTAGTAACAGATATAAGGCTGATGTATATAAAGCCTGGAAAGATAGACCGAAAAATTACTATTTTTGGTTAGCTATTAAAAACTTCAGGTGGTCAAGAAACCTGGTTTCCCCTCGGGGCGGGTTGAGATCACCACAAGATTGTAGTGGTTTCAATTTTTGGTAATAGAAAAAAAGGGTCTCTCCTCAGCTTACAAAAAAAAACATCTTGAATACAAAATTATACTTATTCTTCGTAAAATGCTTAATAAGAACTGAAAAATAAGAGTGATAATATATCATATCCACATCATACTCTTGGATTCTATATTTAATATTTGATTTAATGCTCTACACATTTCTCTTCCACAACTTCATATATATATAAAATTAATAATAATGATGATTTAAAAAAAATTATAATTCGGTAAATTGTTCCGATTTTTATAATTTCTATCACTTACATATTTTCATGTTCATAACAAATTGATGTTTATTGTCATTTAGTTATTATTTAATTGATATAAATACCCTCTCAATTAAGCAATTAGATAAAGATAATTTGTTAATATAATGCCAAACCCTAGGGAAAAGATCGTTGGATAATCCTAAAAGACGAATTCATTGACTTCTCGTGTCATTTTCCAACTCAAAAAAGGTTACATAGACACGTTTGTCATGTACCATATGTCCCAAATCCAATGGGATCTCGTTGTTTTCTCGTGTCATTTCCCTCTTTTATTCCAACTCAAAAAGTTACATATACCATATGTCTCAAATCCAATGGGAACTAATTTTCCTAAAAGTTTCTGTACGGAGGTGATATCTTATTATTTTACTGAATTAATTTTATGATCGCACAACATCTTGTATTTTAAATTGCAAATTTAAAAATTATAATTTTTTTTTTGGAAATTTTTTTAAAAGATCTGTACCATTCAAAATTAACGAATTAAAACAATAAATTTTAACAAATTTTGAGTAAAATTCATTAAAACGAAAGATATAATTAAAAATCATTTGATTAAATAGTTGGTGATTTTTGTGGTTAATTTTCTGACTTCTGCCAAAATAAATTTTCATATACTTTTCTCGTATTATATATTGAATTAACTTATATTAAAAAATTTCAAAATTTTTTATAAAAACAATATTTGAATAGTATTTTTAATAATGAAAATAGATTCAACGCCATCAAAAATAAATATAACGAAAATTTCCAAAACACTTCCTTCAACTAATTAAACTATTTGATATCCACCCTATGCTTGTGTCGAACTACATATATTGAATTCAGTTACACCATCTTGTTGCCGTCACATTTAACGTAATCGAAAGATTTTGAAACTCTTTTGGAATGCCTTACCCCACATGAATATGAATTTTGATAGCGTTGATCATTTACAAACAGATTCTTTTTAAATAAAAATTTAATATGGATTCTGACATTAACAACTTAAAACATTGACCATTCAACCTGAGTGGCCACACAATTATTAGAAACAAACATATCGGTCACCATCAATGTTGGTCCGAGATGCCCATACGAGCCCACATGAGTTTATGTCCTTATTAATGGTCTGGTTACTTTTATTTTTGGTTTTGTTTTTATTAGAAACAAACATATCGGTCACCATCAATGTTGGTCTGAGATGCCCATACGAGCCCACATGAGTTTATGTCCTTATTAATGGTCTGGTTACTTTTATTTTTGGTTTTGTTTTTATTAGAAACAAACATATCGGTCACCATCAATGTTGGTCTGAGATGCCCATACGAGCCCACATGAGTTTATGTCCTTATTAATGATCTGGTTACTTTTATTTCTGGTTTTGTTTTTATTTGTGATACCTAGCAACTTGCTTGACGTTTATTTTATAAATCGGGAATGAATAAACTTTTACTGGTTTGTGATCTAAAAACTAAAACATCCATGACCTTTCGTTAGTTTATGCGTTACGGAGATTTTTTTATATTTAATTATAAAAATAAAAACAATAATATATATATATATATATATATATATATATATATATATATATATATTATTAATTTATTTAATAAATATTTACACTGTGGGTTTTAGATTGATTGTGAATGAGTGTATTACTAAAGCACTAAGGCACTCTATTTTCAAATCTTTTAAACTAAACAAATTTAAATAAAACAACCATTACAATATTGATGGCCATATAGAAGTGCTGGAAATTTCATCCATAGCTAAACCTGAAGAACAAGAAGAAACATAACAAGAAGAAGAGTCTCATGGTTGTGGATTCAAGCAACCAATTTGAAATCATCTCGGACGTGGATGACAAGATCGTTTGTACGTCAGTACAAACGCAGGTGAAACTAAGTAGCCTTTAGTAACAGGAAGAGAAAGAAATGACCAAAATCTTCCATATAAAGATACAGGTCAAGAAGACAGAGATTGATGTTATGTTTGACTCAGGGTCACAAGTGAATCTCATTGCAACAACGTTGATCAAGAAGTTGGGGTTGGAATTTCATGATCATCCAAACATGTATCAACTGGGATGGGTAAATAAAGATAAAGAGTTGAAGGTTACAAAAGAGTGTAAAATTAGATTTGCTATCAGCGCTGATTTTATTGATGAAGTTGATCTAGATGTGGATCCCCTTGATGTATGTGCAGTCGTGTTTGGGAGTCCATACATGTACATGCAAGATGCAATATTCATCAGAAGAGCCAACCAGTACTAGCTCGTCAAGGATGGAAAATTGTTCATCATAAACGTGCATGAAGGCAAGTCGAAAATTTAAGTGATAAGTGCCAACCGAGCTATGAAATTGATCAGTTCTAGAAAGAAGTATGTTTTATTATTTTTAAGAGAGAGCGAGTATGGAGATGACTTAATAAGAAGCAAGGCATCCCTAGAGGGGTATATCAAGAAACAAAAAAACTATTGGAGGATTTGTTACATGCATATAAGAATGTGTTCCAAGATCTTAAAGGGTTACCACCTAAAATAGAAGTGGAGCATGAGATCTAGCTATTACCAGACATTGCCAAATATTGGGATATATAGACAGTCTATTATAGAAACAAGTGAGGTGAAGAAACAGTTGCAAAAACCACTTAAACATGGTGTCATTCGACTGAGTAAGTCACCATGTGGGTCACTCATCATCATTATGCCAAAGAAGGATGAGACTTGGAGGATGTGTATAGATTATAAGGCATTGAATAAAATCATTGTTGGGTAGCGGATCCCCCCATAGCAAGTTTTGGGGCTTAAAGCTTGAGTTTTGGTCAATGTAATGTAAAGACCCTGCAAAATGTAGCCGCGGAGCACGAGAGTCTAGGGTTGTCTGCCCTAAGATAATGTAATTTAATGTAGAGTGTGTCGACCTACCCATGGTCCATGGACCATGGGATTGTATAAATAGAGTGAGGCTCTAAGGGGAAAGTCAGTTTTTGAGTCTTAGTCTTAGCTTGGAAAATGGAATATGGGTTTTTGAATAAGGAATTCGCTCTAAGTCTGTAAGTTCGAGTCTTGGGTCATAGTAGTAGGAAGAGGCTCTGTAGCTGAGTGCGCAGAGGCTTGGTAGAGTCCGTAGCTGTGTGTGCAGACCCCTGTAGCTGTGTGCGCAGGGCAGAGTTGGAATTGTACTGGAACAAAAGATTAATTAAAGATAAGTTGATTCTGGAATACTATGTGTTATTGTTTCTGTGATATTTATGCATCTCTTTACAGTTTATGATTGCACGCACGGGTTATAAATGTTGAATGATTAATAAGAATATTGGGCCCAAATAATTAAGTTAAGATCTATAATAAATGCACAATAAGGATAAAGGATCTAGACAACATCTCTTCGCGCCCTTTACAGAGCTACGCAGAATAATTACATAAGGCGTGAGGGACAGACGACTGCTTGGAGTAGCACAAGCGTGCAGATTTGTTCACGAACTTCCTAGACTTCATCAAGACATCCCTAAGGTGTGGAAACCTAGTTCCAGCACCCTCCCATACTACCTCGAGTGAGACCTCAGTCCGTGCACCGCTGATTGTTGCCGAAAGGGAGGGTAGTACTGGGATTTTCTTGGCTAAACTCACTACTAAACCTGGGTCAGGTCCCAAGTAGCCAACAAATGGTTCTGTTGCTGGGACTGGGATCTACCTAAGGGATGTCGGATGTCATGCCATTGGAACCCTACAAAAGAGGAAATTGAAGAGTGGTTGGACAAGAAGCTTCACGAGTTTGTGACACAAGAAAACTGAACTTCGTAGATATCTGAGAAGAGGTGGATGGATCGCTACGTATATATAGAAATATATGAGATCTTCTTCGCATCATTCTCTTATGAACTGTATGAGTGGATCGTGTGGTTAGACGACAGCCAGGGAAGGTACAAGCTCGATCAACCGAGAGTGTGGACTCTGAAATTAGTGCGCAAACTAGAAACATTAGAAGATAAGATCACGTGAGTTGTGGACCATTGGCTCGACTGGATAATAGGAGGATTTATCACTGAGTTTGCGATAGATGCGACCGTGAGCTACAGTGAAGCAGAGTAATGTTTTCTCAAGGGACTATGAGGTAGGTACATTAAATCCCTGAATACTTGGATTAAGATGTTGTTATGTGAAAAAGGGGTGATGCAAATATGTTAATGTTTGGAACAACGCGGAGTGGAAGAATCTACAAAGGTAGTAGGGAACTAGGAAACAATCCCTTGATTTCACCTTCGCGAGAGAGCGAGGAAGAACTCACTCGGGTTTCTCCGAGAAGTGTGGTTATTTTGATAAGGAAACACATTTCGCAGTTACCACCCCCACTTATGCCACCACCCGCTTCACCTCCTTCACCTCCATCTCCACCCACTCCACCTCCACCACCCCCACAGTACAGCATGGCGAGCATGATAAAGATACCCATATTCAGAGGAGTAGGCAATGAGGATCCGGATCAATTCTAGTTCGTGGTAAGAGTAGTGTGGGAAGCACAAGGGGTCATGAACAACAACATTAAGAAGGCTATGTTGGTGAGTGCACTGCAAGATTGTGCATTGACATGGAATATAAAGCATTCCAATGATCACCCAAATGCAGGAATAACATAGATCCAAAATGTGCTGAATAGAGAATTTAGCTAGCCGAAATAAGAGACGTAGTCAATCGTCGGATTTAAAGATATCAAAATGCTTGTAGGCGAGACCCCATGGGATCTAGATCAACAGCTAAAGAGTACGATTTGCGAGGCTAATATGACGCTAACGAATGTGCAACACCGCACATGGTTTGTGGTGTCATTGACACCACACCTAAGGACAGTACTTTCATAGCAAAATCTTTCAACCCAGGCCAAAGCGTTGGAAATGGTAATGAGGATGCATGAAACACTAATACAGGATTCAGGGCTGGGAGTTCAGCAAATCCACACACAGCTCCAGAATCTCTTCCTCGAAATGCAGAGCTTGAAGCAGGATAGGGCATCGTGGTCGGAGGCGTGCGAGGAAGTGTGGTGCATAAAATGCAAAGGCCAGGGACACGACAAGGATCACTGCCTAGTATTCACGAACTACTTAGTAGGAGGAGGGCGAATGCCATTAAGACCAGAGGCATAGGCAAGGCCAAGTTCGGTACCTACGCTATGGTACACGATCTGTTAGATAGGGGGAAAACACAGGGTAGATAACTGTCATTTGTTGCAAAAGTATACACATACTCCCCAACAATTGTTTTGTAATTTTTGTAGATCGGTGTGCCACGATGAGCATACTTGTCACAGCTATGAGTTCATGATGGAGCGAACCCTAGCCTATAGAATGCAGATATAAATACAAGGCCTCGACCCGGCCATGGGGATGGCGCATGATGGATTTCAAGGTCGAGGTTGAGGACGAGGAGGAATGGGCCTAGGGAGGGGCCGCAGATAGTTAATATGTTATAATTGCAGAGGACTAGGACACTACACTCACGATTGTACCAACCCAACGAGAATATCGTGTTCTTACTATGCTCAATTCGATCATGAACGAGTGGATTGTCCTACATTAATCACATAGATGCGCAAAAGAGGAGTACTCCAACCTCCTCCGACTCAGAATATCCAAATGATGAGATCTAAACCTTGCGAAGAAGACCCCAACGTGAACATGATGCTCTGAAGTGGCGCGACCATAGGGGAATATAAGGGGAAGCAAGCCGAGGAAAATACATGGGTTCGCAAGGCTCCTACAAAGGAACCTGAGTTCAACTTGGAATGTGCAAAGGAGACATTTATGGAAGCTAAGAAGAGCTTCACGGAGGCCTCTACTTCAAGCAATAAGGATCAACCAGAGGCAGGAATGGATCCTTCTATGCTTACTACCTTTTTAGAGACATGCAAGAAGTTGTTGTACAATAATATTGCAGTTAAAGGACTACAAGAACTGATTACTAGGTGTGCAGGGTCGAGTGAACCGCGCGTAGTCTGGAAACTAGGAAAGCATACATTGCACACTGGAAGGGAGATGAGATTGACAGCGCAGATTGGTGAATACAAAATGGATCAGGTAATCTTGGACCTGGGCTCCAACGTGAATGTGTTACCTAAGCAGAAAGTGGTTCCCTATTCAATTACGAAAGGCGAACCAACAGGAGACTTTACCTATGGGGAGGTTGCAAGGGGTAACAATTGATATCGAAGGTGCGAGCACGTAGACGAACTTTGAAGTGATAGAGATTGTCGATGATAACAATCCTTTTCCCATGTTGCTAGGCATAGACTGGGCCACCGATATGAATGGCATCATCAACTTGGAAAAGCGGAAGATGATATTCGAGAAAAAGTCCCTACGTGTAGTAGTTTCGCTAGATCCAGCCGAAGGAGCACACTACACTGAACCTATGCGTGACGATGACAACGACGATGAGCTAGATTGCATTTACCAGATAACAACACAAGACCAAGACCCGATGAACCTGACTGCAGATGGGAGAATCTCATGGGAACATGATAGTTCTTGTACTTTAGATTCAGATGAAAAAGAAGAGCATTGGCAGAACTGGTTGCACGAGGTGACAATGCTGAATTGTAACATGATGATTAGATTACTGCAGTGTGTGATGATAGAAGCAAGGAAACTGCCAATAGTGGTACAGGCAGGACGAAGTAACAGCAGTGGATGAATTCTTAGAAAAAATTGAAAGCGAAGTACACGAATAACAGTGGTACGATGTGTTGGAATGGGCATTGTGTGCGACACCCGCATGATGGTGGAGTACACATTAGAAAACTAATGGAAACTACTGCGAATGTAGAAGATGGATGTGCTTACGGTTTGGAAGTCCCCAACATTGAACGAGAGCGGAACAACCAGGACGAAGCAGCTTGCACACCCACCTATGTCGATGGGTGCAGACATGTGCTGTGCAAGCACATCCTAGAGTAAGGATTGACACGCGGAACGAGCTGCAGCAACAGGAAAAGCACTACGCACCACAAATATTCCACATTGGAGCATTCAAAAAACTGTGGAATCATGAACATAGTTTACCAGGTAGGATGAACTGATTGGGACCTACATGTGCCAGTGGTCCGATGGGCCTATAGGGCCATGTACAAAAACCTAAGCGTAGAAATGATTCTGAAGATGATGAGCAGAGTCAAGACCATAGCTTTGGGAAATAATCCTCACACAATGGCTCCCATAATTGCGATAGCACGTGAGGACCAGAGTGAAGATATTATACAGACGCACAATGACGAACATATGCAGATTCAAGAAGCCATTCAGTGAAGAAACCTTGAGCTTCGCAAACTCGAAGAAGGTCAGGTACGACTGAGCAGGAAAGCATATTAATGGACAAGGATATCAAAAAACTGGAAACCAAAATCACGCAAGCATTTTGGATTTAAGAGATCTGTGGTTTGCATCTTTTGAATCAGTTACCAGAGAATCCACAGTATGAACATTTTTATGCGAACGTTTCAAATGGGTTCCATCATTAGGACTTATGAGTGATGATAAAAGATGAGCTGCTTTAGAAAGTAATAAATACTATTGAGGATAAATTTTTTCAAGGATCAGCACACTGTCGGTTGGGGTATATATTTGTTTATTAATTTTATTAATTTAATTTTATTAATTTTTATTAATTTTATTTAATTTTATTTATTAATTATTAATTTAATTTATTAATTTAAAATAAATAATGTTAATAATGTGGAAAATAGAGTAAGACTATAACTAATATTTTAATAAATAGATAATAAATAGTTAATGCTAATATATCTATATATAAAGTGATATTAATTTAATTTAATTTAATTAATTATTCTTACTAATCTTATTAATTTAATTTTACTAATTTAATTTTGTAATTTTATTAATTTATTAAAATAAATAATGGTTATTAATGTTGAAAGTTAATATAATAGTGTTTGATAGAGTAAGACTATAACTAATGCTTTAATAAATAGTTAATGTTGATGTTTATATATATATATATAATATAATATTATATAATATAATATATATATATATATATATATATATAAAAGTGATATTAAACTACCATCCCTAATAATTAATTAATTAATTAATTAATTAGTATTAATTAATTAGTATAATTATAAGTGAGATTAAACTAATAATCCCTAATAATAATTAGTTATATTTATTAATTATAATAATTAATATGATAATTAATATAAAAAATTCATATATTATTGAATTTAAGGTTAATTATTTATTGTTTGATAATATTAAATAGGGTTAATAATTAATAGTTTAATTATTAATTATAATTAATTAATATGAAATTAATATATTAATTAATATATATAGAAATTCATATATTATTATATTTTTGTATTTTAAGGTTAATTATTATATGTTTGTTAATATTAAAATAGGGTTATTGACTTTATGATATTAGAATATCTTACCTACTTAAATGCTATATCTGGGACGCGTTTGCAATCTTGATTCCTTGATCAAGGGAAGCCAACTCCCACTAATCTCCATACCATTGTCTATGCTCAGATTATGAGGATGCTTGATAATTTCAAGCACTTCTCTGATCTTTCGTCTCTAATGCTGCTCCTCCCTTGCGATAATAGATGCGCTTTCCAAGCAGATATGGTGCCTAGTCTTTGAGGAGTGCTTTGCTAAGGCTGAAGTACGAGATCTTTCATTCCTAATATCAGCGCCATGCTCCTTGAGCCTTGACTGGAGGGAGCGACCTGTTTCACCAATGTAGCTTTTTCCACATGAACAATCTATTTCATAGACTCCTTTGAGTTGATGTTTGTCAATATCATCTTTTACAAACTTCAAACCTTGCCTACTAGTTCCAGGGGCTGAGAAATGCGTGATGATGTTTTTCTTTCTGAGGATTTTAGCGATTTTGTCTGTAACTCCATGGATATAAGGTAGAAAAACTTTACCATCCTGGGGCTAGTCTTGAGCCTTAGGTTCATGAGATAACAACTTTCTTTCAGCTTTCTCTATGGCTCTTTTCATCTCTTGTTCTTTGTAGCCTATGCTCTTAAAGGTTGAAACCAAATGCTTCTTTTCTTCGTTCAGATGCTCTGAGTCAGAGATTCGAAGGGCTTTGATGGAAAGAGTGTTTAGAACCTCAAGCTTCTGGGCTGGGTGATGGTGGGATTCAGCATGGAGGTAACTTTCTGTGTGGGTTGACTTCCTGAAGACTTTATGCCCTAAAGAGCCATCCTCTTTTCTGATGATTAGAATGACTAAAAATGGGATGCTCATGTTTTCCTCAAGTTCCATCGCAAATTTTATTTATGGAGAGATAGAATTTAGGTGAATGAAAAACTTGTCAAGCTTTGCTTTACCATGGGTCCATTTTATATTTGTATCACCGACAAATCGCTTCCACTAGGCTGGTTTTAAAGGATATGATTCAAGGGCCTTATTTTCAAAGTATTCCATGTATAGGTTGGCCACAATTGGCGAGAGGGGTGATCCCATTGCCACACCAGATGTCTGCTCATAAAATATTCCTTGAAAGGAGAACACAGTTGACCTTAAGCAGATTTCAGCCAATTTTGCAGTCCCTGGATCAGTAACATCTTTTATAACCTGAATGGTTTCATCAAGAGGAATCTTGGTGAATAAGGATACCACGTCAAAGCTAACAAGGATGTCATCACGTTCTATCCTCTCATTTTTAATAAGATTTACAAAGTCCTAGGAGTCTTTGATGAAGGAATCAGTATTTCCGACAAGGGGCTTAAGTATTTTAGCAACATACTTAGCAAGTTCATATGTTGGGGAGCCAATAGTATTTACTATTGGTCTAAGGGGTACCCCATCTTTATGGATCTTGGGTAATCCATAGATTATAGGGGTACATTCACAAGAGGGGATTAATTTCTTTTTTAATTTATCGCCAAGGTTTGAATCTGAGATGATCTTTTTTACATCCTTCATGATTTTGGGGATGGGATTACTGTTCAGCTTCTTATAATTGCCACATTTTAGGTGATCATTCATTTTACATACATAGTCTTCTTTATCCAAGATGACTGTTGCTCCTCCTTTATATGCCTTAAGAACCACAATCTTGTCATTGCTCCGTAGGGATTTGAAGGCTTTTTGTTCTTCCTTACTCAAGTTGCTCTTGGGAGTTTTGGCTTTCCTCATGATGAGAGAAAATTCATGTCTCAACGCTTCTTTATCATCTAAAGGAAGGTTATTAATCCCATCCTCTATGTTACATATTATCTTTTCAATAGGAAGGTTTTTAGGAGTCACCGCAAACCCCATACCTTTGCTGAGAACATTAATGACTTCAGGATCTAATTCCTGGGAAGACAGGTTGACCACTTTTCTTTTTAATTTTGACTCACAAGTGTTTGCTGAAGACTGACGTTTTTCTTTATTGACTCCAATGCCATAGTGATTGTGCGCACCTTGATTGTTTCTGTCTTCTGCGATATTATTTAAGCATTCGTTGTTTAACCAGTTACCACATTCACCCCTATCCAGCGTACCAACACTGCTGACTAAATTGTCATCTCTGCCTGAATAGTGATTGTGTGCACCTTGATTGTTTCTGTCTTCACCATATTCGCCCTGCACATTATCTATGATTAAATCATGAGTCCCGTCCAGCGTACCAACATTGCTGCCTAAATCATCTGCGCTGTCAGTGTCAATTACGCGACTAGTCTCACCTGTGTTGTTCACATTACCTGTGTTGCATTTGTGCTTCACGTTATCACTATTCGATTTCTAGATTGGTATAACATTTCCGCTATCTGATAAGTCAGATTCAGTGGCGTGGTTCGTCGATTTGTCAGCTAACCTGTGCGTATTATCAGTTATTTGAGTGATTCTTTTGGGATCCAGCGTGCTGCCGGTGTTGTTATTCACGTTTTTTGGCTCGCGTGAAATGTCATCACTCAACACATCTGCGTTGTTCATATTACCTGCGTTGTTGTGCGTATTATCAGTTATGTGAGTGATCAACGTAATTCTTTTGGGATCCAGCGTGCTGCCGGTGTTGTTATTCACGTTTTTTGGCTTGCGTGAACTTTCATCACTCAAAACATCCGTGTTGTTCACATTACCTGCGTTGCTGTGCGTACTATCAGTTATGTGAGTCATCAGCGTAATTCTTTTGGGATCCAGTGTGCTTCCGGTGTTATTACTCACGTTTTTTGGAATGTCAGCACTCAAAACATCGTGCTCCCTATCTAGCCTGTTGTTGATGTCTCCCTTGTCTCCGCTGCTTGGAATGATATGTGAATTAACATGGTTATCCGATTTCTGAAGGATATCATTTTTGCTAACCAGTATTGAGTTAGATTCAATGGCGTGGTTCACTGTTTTGCTTAATAAATTGGAGAATTTCTTGCGTTGCCTTGTTTGAGCCATCTGTCCCTCATTATCATCTTTCAGAGCAGTCCTGGCATCGATAATAGACCAGAGATTCGTGTTTATGCTGTTAGCTAGTTTAAGGTGCGAAGAGAGAGCTAGGCGTCCAAGATTTTCCAGAGAAGCCCTAACCCTTTTAATTTCTGACCGAATTAGAGAGAAGCTTAGTTGAATAAACGCTTTGTTATTATATTTGTTCTGCAATCTATGCTTGAATTGTGCAAATGGAGGAATGAGATTATTATCCCGACAGTTTTTAAGAAAATGAAGATCCGCAGCTCTTCTTGCTATCCTCACTCTAAATCTTTCGAGTAAAAGGATTTCACTCCAAGCATCCCCTCCGTATAGGGACAAAATTTTGGATTTAAGAGATCTGTGGTTTGCATCTTTTGAATTAGTTACCAGAGAATCCACAGTATGAACATTTTTATGCCACGCAATCATTACGCATCGATAGAAGGACGGGGCCACATATGGGCAGCCCTATCACCACAGTAGCAAATTGTCGCTGAGAGTTTTTGGCTATACTGCCATAGCTGCGACTGCACCTTATTAGACAAAGTAACCAAGGAAATGCACTGCATAAGGAAGAACACGAGGTGTTGATTGACGTGAGGGTAATTGAGGGGTTCTCGTGGACTAGGATAGCAAGTGCAAGGAAGCTTCACGTAGGTGGTGCGCCCACCTCACTATCCATAGAAAGCACAGTCTCAATGCTCCAAGTAGTTGAAAGAGAGTGTGAGACTCTAAACAAGTCTGTACGAGAGATGCGCGGGAAGGAGGTTACGCGCAGGGGCAGTATGTCACAAGGGTCACGGTCACGCATAAGGGGCTATGCTGCTACGCGGGTAGTTTGGAAGGTAATCGTTGATGTCACTATTCATGACAAAAGGTCCAATTTAAGGCAGAAAGGAGCGAGCGGCGGGCAATTAAGACAGAAATTAAGAGCTAGATTCGGGACGATCTGCCGCCAGGGAGGTATTGATGACTTAGAAGTGGAAGGAATGGTCGAATTCAAATTCAAGCGATACTATAAAATCTCTTGGAAAGCCTTGAGGCAACAATTGATTATTTAATATTTGAGCCAGTACAAAGCATTGAGCACTAAGCACTCTTGCCAACCTTGAGTATGCGACTGAATGGATCCAGTGTAGAAACGTTGATGATTGTGAGAACCAGAGTGCGATTCGCGGAAATTACCACAGAACCCAGTATGATCTAGGAGGAGCCTGGAGAGGAGGCAGCTACACCAAAGGTTCCAAAGTCCCTACAGACACCGCGAACACAGAAAGACAAACAGACAATGGGGCTAGTTTGGGTATCGCCATGGAACCCACGGTTTAGTAAATTGTCAATGGTAAAGAAGGGAAAAGCCGTCACCCTTGAAATAGAGGAGGAGGAGAAAGATTTGCAAGCCCTGATCACCCAAATTGAAGTACAGGATGATGAGGCAGAGAATGTCTCCCAACTGCCTTGGGCAATAAAGCTACCCTCCTACATCCCCTTGTGGAAGGGCAAAGCCAAGATACCAAAGGACCTAGAGGCCATGAAGAGTGCGCTCTAGACCCCGCTCGTTCTTAATGAAATAAGGTTTGAAGGTTTTCTGTTGGGATGGGTACCTAATATGAAGTTTAAACACTAGGACCTTGCAAACAGTGAGAAGTTCCCATAGTTGGATGTGGAGAAATTACTGAAGCAGAAATGGCTACGCGGTGTACAGAAGGCTGGGCTACTCCATCTACAGTGGATACCCCACTACCACCATATGCCTGTCACTATTTTTGTCATCTGGCAGCTACTGTGCCTAGTACATGATGGGTATCTTTGGTTGGAGGAGTCGATTCTCATCATGTCCAATCCAATCCACCGGATTTCTCGGCTGCCCATCAAAGGAAATGACCCTGCAACCATAGCAGGAAAGAGCAGTGAATTGGCCCTTTTAAAAGCTATGAAGGCCAAATATAAGCTGGAGAAGAGGAAGTGAGGGTACGCAATCACAAGCATCAAGGATGAAGGGGTGCACGTAACCACCTAACTGCTAGCTGGGAAGCTGATGACGAAACGTCGCGCAGCTAAAGTGCCAACATCTATAATTGCGTTGGTAGAGCAATGCACAAAGGGGGTCCAATTCAACTGGGTTCACTTCCTCTGTAATGAGTTCTTGACAAACTACAGGGAGGCCCAGGAGCAAGGTAAGACTTTCCACTATGTGTGGTTTCTATTATCTATCCCGTTGGTTGGAAGAACTACCAAAGGATAGCCAGTTTCCCATGGTTTAGGGTGACCTACCCAAAGCCATTAGGTACACCTTGCTCTGGGAAACGAAAGATGTGACAAGGAGTCGTGAGATAAAGGTGTTTTGGTTGTTCGTAGAGGCAAGCATATGAACATGGATTAATCACATGCCACACTTGTCGCCTACAGTCCATAACAACTTACAGGGCACGGTAGAGTTCAAGGTAGATATGTGTAACCTGTATATCTGGGTGCGCAAAGATCCCGTGCGAACATGGGCAAAGCTCTTGTTCATCACAATCGATGATGCGATCTTTGGGGTAATGGAGTCCTAGCCTCTGGAATGGTGCACCCTGGACTTGGCAGAAATGGAAAAGGTCACACCATAGTAGTGAAAGAAGGATACCAAGTTGTGCATCACGCACCTGGTGGAGAGAAGGCACTAGGAGGAAGAAGTGGCCACGTAGCGGAAGGTGGCTGAGGTAGCAGTGGCAGCATAGATGACAGAGACTACAACAATGCTAATCAGAGAGCCCAAGGGAAGCCAGGTAATTTCCATGGAGTAGGAAATACAGGGGGAAGATTAGACAAAGGAACACACATACCTAGCACCGACATCAACTCAACTCAAGAGGCCGTGCGTCTAGGAGGAGTCAACCCTGCAGAAAAGGCCAAAGGTCTCAAAGACAAAGGATGCTTTGGAAGAATTAATGTCGGAGTAGAAAACTGTATTGGGGGTGCTCATAGCACAGTTGCAGGTATTACAGTTGTGACCCCTAGGAATGATGACACCACACGTTGTGGCTGGTACCTCCGAAGCCGATCAGATGTTGCACGCCCACACAACAAACACTTTGGTGTTACCAGAAGGAGGAATATTAGCCACAACCGAGGGAAACTAGGCCATATAAAGTAAAGTGAAGGGCTAGGGGTTGAATTTGGTGGCCCTTCCTAGAGAAATCCTATACCAAATATAGGATGCAGTAACTACTGAGCTTCGCGCTAGGAGGGTTGTGCCCTCCAAGTCTTGATCGAGTAGAAGGTAAATTTAGAACAACTTAGCCTCCAGCACAACAACCTGGTCGCACAAACCCAGGGATTGGAACAGGCCATGGAGGAGGCCTGTAGCATCATACTAGATTTGGTTGTGTCGGTGGTACTCCCAACAATAGAAACGATTCACCAACTAGCGGCTAAAGTCCCCAAGGCCCAGGAAGACGCTGCGAAGGTTCAGTTGGAGCTGAACTTGCAGATCACTAAGTTGTGGCTAAAGGCGTAGTCCTCTACACCCCCTGAAGTCAGAGAGCAGTGCCACCACACCATTCAATCGCGGTTGGATGTGATAGGGCATGTTGTACAGGACTGCACAAGATTGTTAGATCAGTCCCTCTTCATGCTCACCTTATTGCAGGAAGATCCAACCATACAGTGTCTGGAGACAGAAGCATGGAAGTTACAGCAGGAATATGACAATATTAGGGGGACTACACAGACGGTCACCCTTAGTCAGCGACTTGCCAAGATGAAGGAGGCCCAGGCTCTAAAGGAACAGGTGGACACCACGTGCCAGAAATAAGTAGTGCTTAAAGTGCACATCCAGCTTTGGGTCAAGGAAGCATTCACGGTCATCGCCACGATTGAGGACAATCTAGCACAGATGCAGAGTACATATGTGCTAAGGTAAGAAGGTTCCCCTAACAATGATGCATCAAAGATTCACACAAAACTGATACAATATATAGTGGAAGAGTGTGCTGCAGACGTAAGCGAAGTATAGAAGTTGTTGGATGGACTCTACGCGAAGATCACCGCACTAGCCGAGTGACTCAGGACGAGTCACGATGATTGTGTTGGGGGATTGTTAGGTAGCGAAGCTCCCCATAACAAGTTTTGTGGCTTAAAGCCCAAGTTTTGGTTAATGTAATGTAAAGACCCCACATAATGTGGGCAAGGAGCGTGAGAGTCTAGGGTTGTCCACCTTAAGATAATGTAATTTAATGTAGAGTGTGTCAGCCTACCCATGGTCCGCGGACCATGGGATTGTATAAATAGAGTGAGGCTCTAAGGGGAAAGTCAGTTTTTGAGTTTTAGTCTTAGCTTAGAAAAAGGAATATGGGTTTTTGAATAAGGAATTCGCTCTGAGTCTGTAAGTTTGAGTCTTGGGTCGTAGTAGTAGGAAGAGGCTCTACATCTAAGTGCGTAGAGGCATAGTAGAGTTCACAACTGTGTGCACGGACCCCTGTAGCTAAGTGCATAGGGAAAAGTTGGGATTGTACTAGAACAAAAGATTAATAAAAGATAAGTTGATTCTGGAATACTATGTGTTATTGTTTATGGGATATTTATGCATCTCTTTACAGTTTATGATTGGGGGCATGGGTTATAAATGTTGAATAATTAATAAAAATATCGGGCCCACATAATTAAGTTAAGATCTATAATAAAGGCATAGTAAGGATAAAGGATATATACAACATCTCTTCGTGCCCTTTACAGAGCTACGCAAAACAATTTCATAAGGTGCGAGGGATAGATGACAGTGCGAGGTAGTGCAAACGCATAGATTGGTTAGTGAACTTCGCAGACTTCAACAAGACATCCCTAGGGTGCAGAAACTTGGTTCGAGCACCATCCCGTACTACCTCGGGTGAAACCTCTGTCCATGCACCGCGGGCTATTGCTGAAAGGTCCGATAGTACTGGGATTTGCTTGGCTAAACTCACTGCTGAACCCGGGTCAGGCCCCAAGTAGCCAAGAATCATTGTCAATAATAGATACCCCCTACCCAAGATAGACGATTTGTTATATCAGTTGCAACGATCAAAGTACTTCACCAAGATGGACTTAAAGTCTATATATCACCAAGTTTGAGTAAATGAAGAAGATACATGGGACATGACCTTCAAAACCAAAAGAGGTTTGTATGAGTGGTTAGTTATGCCATTTGGCCTATGTAATGCACCAACTACATTTGTCATATTAATGGTGATGTATTGTTCCCTTTTATAGATTAATTTGTTATTTTCTATTTGGATGATATATTGGTATATAGTACTGCCTCCGAGGAGCATATTTCACATTTGACGTAGGTGTTGGAAGCATTAAAGAAGCACTAGTTGTTAGCAAATATCAAGAAGTGCAATTTTGCGTAAGAGTCCTTAGTGTGTTTAGGGTATGTTATCGGTGGAGGAGAGCTGAAGATAGATCCTTCCAAGATGGAGGCCATCATGAAATGGTTAATGCATACTAATGTTTCTGCGGTCAAGAGTTTCATTGTGGAAACAAAATACCTAAGGAAATTCATAGCCTCATTTTCAGCAGTAGAAAGACTACTGAAAGCCATAACAACATGTGGCAAGAGTTTCCAGTGGGGAAATATCAGCATAAGGCTTTCGAGGATCTAAAGAATAAGATCACTCAAGCACGAGTTATGGCATTACCAAACTTGCAATGACCCGTTGAAGTGGAGATTGATGCGAGTGAGTATGATATGGAAGTTGTCGTGATGTAGGGAGGAAGGACTATATGCTACCATTCTAAAGTATTTCAAGGGGAAGTTCTTAACTTCCCTACCTATAATCAGGAGCTCTGGTCCATGGTGCAAGTTGTGAAGAATTGGGAGCACTATTTGTTGGGAAAGGGGACAGTAATCCACACATATTACCAACTGTTTCAGTACTTGCACGCCTAGAGTAAGCTATGGAATACCACGCATTACAAGTGGATGGAGCTTTTATATCAGTCTCATTTATTGATCAAGTATAATAAGGGAATCACAAACAAGTTACCCAACATGTTGTCAAGGTCACCCACATCAAAGATTATAGCTTTGGGGACACTTATGCACATGAACCCATTCATCCACCATGCATACAATGAGGTATGTTTAGAGGATGAGGACATGAAGGATGTGTATCATCAGTTGTAGAGTAAGATTCATGTGCATGATGGTGACAAAACCATTTACTATGATCTACAGGATGAGTTACTCTACAGGTTGGATAAGCCACGTGTTCCTAAAGGTGAGCAATTGTAGTTGATTAGAGAGGCTCACAACTCCAAGATTGTAGGGAACTTTGGTGTAGGGAATACCATGGATAACTTGTAGAGGTATGTGTATTAGCCCTTACATGTACCTACTCATCCTTGGGAAATAATCTCCATGGACTTTGTGGGAGGTTTATTGACAACCAGGAAAGGAAATGACTACGTTTTGTGGTAGTTGATAGGTTCAACAAGATGTGTGTTTGGATGCCTTGTAAAAATACCATCACTGGACAAGAAGAAGAAAACGTATTCTTTGGGAAGGTCTAGATTGACTTTGGGATACCATGGAGCATCGTTTCAAACATGGATACAAGATTTATTAGTTCATTCTGGACTACATTGTGGGAGAATATGGACACAAAGTTGAAAATATCTACAACATTCCATCCATAGAGAACTGGGTAAACAAAAGTAGTCAATGAGACTTTGCTGCATCTTTGTGAGGGGATACAACCAGAAACATCAAAAAACCTAGGATGAAAACCTAGTATATATACAACATTCTTAAAATAAAGAAGTCGACACTTCTACAGGAAAGTCCCCATATGAAACTTGTTTTGGATATTATCCACCTTCACCATTGGACATTGCATATGGGAAATAAAGAGGAATGAGGGAAGATCTTATGGGATATGCTTTCAGGGTTAAAAAATTTATAGCGAATATTAGGCATATTGATCTACAAGTACAAAAAACATTTTAGAAGTCATAGGAGAAGTATAAGGCTAGGCATGATCATCAGAAAACAGAGAAATAATTCAAGGTGGGAGGCAGAGTATGCTTACAGTTGAACAAGGAGACGTTGTAGGGGCTTGGCAAGAAAATCAAGGCTCTGAGGTATGGTCCCTTTAAGATACTGGAAAATGTGGGTGATAATTCCTATTGACTTAGTTTACCACCGTATATGCACATTTAATCAGTTGTGAATGTAGAGAATTTGAAACTCTATGAGCCTTCCATGCTAGATCAGGATGAGGAAGATATCCTACCTTTTGGGGAGGATTTGGCACCAGATGCTCAGACAGAGTTGATAGAAGATATAGTTTTGCAGAAGAGGTCTAGAATTCCAAGTCAGGGGCAGCATGACCTTTGGAAAATTGGGTTGAACGGACAACTTCCAGGGAAAGATAAATGGTACACAAGAGAGAAGGTGGAGGAAACATTTCCTCACCTCATTCAATAAAATATTTTGGGGAGAAAAAGCTTCCCGAAATGGAGAGGTGTGATTTTTATTGGATCATTATATTGTTTTTCATCCATCTTGATGCATTCAAAGTGGAAAACGTGGAGGAATTAGCTCATGGGACCATTTTTACCGATGGGACCTAGTTTGGTGAAACACGGTTGGAAACCTTTCAAAAGATTTTTTAGGCATAAAATGATGGTTTTTTGGGGGTAAAAAATTGTCTCTTTAGTGTCATGCATTTTCATGTTGTTCTACACACAGACCTTTCCAACGACGCAAGAATCATGTTAATCAAAGTTCGTATCCAAAAGTTATGCGACTCAGAAGTTTTCCTTTCTTCTTTCATACCTATAGTTTTAGAGGATGTCGTGTTAGCCCCCATTATTCATGGAAAAGGGGGATGGCCACTTGTTTTTTATGTAAAATACACTAGAAGATTCTATATTGTAGCTCTAGTTAAGAATTGACCAAGCCACTAGGAGGAAGAGGCATTCCATTCTTTCGATAGGATTTTGTTCCATAGTTGAGAAAAGATAGCCAGGAGAGATAGGAGGTAGAGCACACAAAGAATATTTATGCATTGTAGTAGCCCATGGGTGAGAAGCATTACTTTTTTTTACATTCATCCATATTTCTAGATAGAGAAAGAGAGCACAACGGCCTCACCTTCTAGCTGGGTTTTGTCCCAAAAGGGTTTCTCAGAACATATATTGTGTCTTATACGTTTTGTATGGGATTATTTTGTCATTCTCTAATTTTATGCATAATTTCCACTTGCATGCATCCACTAATTACAGTTAAATTTGAAGATCTATAAGTTTAATAAAACTGTAATAGTGTAAAATTCATAATTTTAATATATTATTATCAAATCCGTTGTGACAAACTGTCGAGTTGAATGCCCAATGTAGTTTACGAATCAAGAATTGTTGTGCAAGATGGAGGTGTGCAGAAGAAGGGTGTGAAGTGGATAATGTGTGGGATGTGTGGATTTGTTCAGAAAGAGGAATAATGCATAAGAAACATCCTCACTTCTACACCTTATGCATGTGTAATAGAGTTTAATGCCAAATCAATAGATAGTTATCGTATATGTTGGGGAGATTAAGACAATGTGGGGTCCATGTATTGTTTTTATTCAAGAAAACCAATTTCCATAATCATTTGTGCAATCTTTTGTTACTCCTACTTCCACACACTTCTTTTATACCTCTCCTCTCTACAGGTGAACATGTTTTCTATATGCATTTTCATTATTTTTTTATGTGGATTTTCTTAGAAGTATGCAAAGTGGGTACTCATTTATGCTATTTTAGAGTAAATTTAAATAATCACTTGAATGGTGTCCCGATTATGCATCAATTTTAAAAAATGAGATATTGATTAAGTTTATGCTATTCATGCTCAACAATGTAATATTCAGTGCTGCTAATTGGATTCATTTGTCTTGATTGTTTCATTATTCAATTGTGTTGTTTGCTGGTTATATAAGCATACTTTAAGATTTAGTTGTGTGGGGTTTAGTCCCAATTAAGTATTGAATTCAAATCTCATGAAAAGAGGTTGAAGGTGGGAACCAATTTTGGTTTACATTGTCCAAAAGAACATCTATGTTGAATAGAGTCTCACAAGTGTGTAGAGGGGGAATGTGTGCAGAGGTACAAAAGTGTGGGGAATGGTTATTCTCCCATGCATACTCCTATTTTGCACATACTTTCAATCTACTACATTAGATAGTAGTGGGATTAATAACTCAAATATTTGTCCATTCAAATTTTTGTGTCAAATAATGTGAAAATTAATGTTTTGCAATTTGTGTTGGATGGACGTGTGTGGAAGAAGTGTCCAATATGGATAATGTGTGCGTAGGTGTGGAAGGTGATACATAGTGGCTCTCCCCTACATATTTCTCTTCTACACATGAATTGATTATTATATCGATTTGAATAATTTTTGTAGCCAAATTTCAGTAAATCCTGGAGACCTAAAAAGCATTTGTTATGCCATATTGAGTCACGACTAGACCAAGAAACATACACACACACATGATTTTTTTTCCCACATTTGTTATTTCTTGCACACTTTCCTACTCAATGCTATTAATTGTTTCTACACCAGCTATTATCACTCTAAATATTTCATGGTATTTATCACATAAACTATTCATGTCAATCCAAGATTAATATATAACCTAGTCACCAAAAAATGTAAACAAACTAGGGTCTGTGTCTTGTTGTCATGAAAATGAGTTCTTGATTTGTTTACAAGCAGTAAGCATTAATTAATTTTTTAACATGCACTAATCCATGTTAAGGGAGATTGATTGAGTTTATATGTGGAGGGAGAATGTGTATAGATGTGGAAGTGGGGGAATACAAGTTCCTCTACACATTGTGAAATATGCTAGGACCGATAGTAGTTATATAGCCTTCTACAATTTCTTGATTTGTTTATAACTAGTAATCATTACATAATGCTTCAGAGTAAATTCTATTAAGAAATCAAATGATGTTATGACTAGCATTTGCACCAGATGTTGCAAAGGAAACGCCGCAAGTCGGTAGTGCATTTGGAAGAAGAGCATAGATGAAAAAAGATGTGATATGTAAGTTATGTGAACTAGCTGACATGCAAACACTTGAAGTGATGCAGAAGTTTGAGATGAAACTTTCTGCGGTTAGGGAAACTCTGACGCCCATCATTGAGAATAATCTTGATCGTGGTCAACTTAATTGCTAACCTAGGCTTATCTTCCATCACGAACCTTTTTGTCCAACCTTGAGCCACCCTATGACCTCTAGTCATTACTAGTTGGTTTCTATCATTTTGCTTCTATACTCTTCTTTGTATTCCTCTACCTGGTTATGACAGAGTTTTTTCAGGTTGCTCTGTGCCATTGTGTTCCACCTCCATAAGATTGCACTGTCCTTGTAGCTGACACCTTGGTTGGCAAGAATGTCTGCCAATGTTTTGGCCTTTCTTCTCACATGTATAAATCTAAGAGTACGAAGTTCCTGTAGATGTACTTGAATTCTTTGAAGAACCCCAGTTAACCTTCAGTGTTTTGTGACCTTTTCCGTCCCTGTTCCATTATTGATTCTCCTAGCTACGTTTATGACTAACTCTGAATCCGCCTCTATTATGACATTTTGGCAATTGTTCTGTATCAAAAATTCTAAGCATTGTTCCAAAGCCATTAGTTCTGCCATGTTGTTAGTGGCTTTTCCTAAGTGTCCATGGAAGAGGGTGATTATGCTACCTGTTTCATCCCTTAGAGCTCCCCCGAAGCCAGCCTCCCCTGGGTTGCCTTTGGAAGCTCCATCAATGTTGTACCTTAAAAAACCTTCAGGGGGAGGATGCCAGAATTCCTCCACCTCATCTCTCATGCTTGCTTTCTTATCTAGACCTTGAGGAATAAGCCCCTGCATGTCTAACATTTGTAGGATTCTTAACTCTTCTACTGAGGGAGGATTTTTGGGGAGATTCCTAACAGTGGTACCAACTGTCTCCTTAATTTGTTTTACAATCAGCTTCACCAGGCTAAGAGAGGCAGTCTACCTCTTTGAATATTCTTTTGTTCCCTTCTTTCCACACATTCCATATAATGAAACGTCACAAGAGATCCCAAGCTGAATTGAGAACTTCATTATCAGAAAAATTATTCCTCCAATTTTTTAGAGTGTTACCAATACTTTCTTTTGCTCTATCATATTGTTTGAAGATGTTGGTAAAGAAATCCCATATCCTGTCTATGAAAATACACCTGTTGAGAAGATGCTCAATGGTCTCCTCTTGGGTCTCACAGAGATAACATCTGGAGGGTCCCAGCATGCCCCTTTTTTTAAGGTTGTCCTAGGTTAAAATTTTCCTGTGGTGAACTAACCACATGAAGAGTTTGATTTTCATCCAGCCTTTGTGCCTCCAAAGCTTCTGCCAAGTTTTATTTGGAGCTTGCGGTTCTAGATCAAGGAGAAGACCTTTAGCTTCCTTGATATTAAAGTTGCCCTCTTTTTTGTTACCCCATCTCAGTTGATCCTGCCCTTTCGTTACTAGAATTATGGTCTGATCCAGCATTCTCTTAAGGGACTCAGCTTTACTGTTGAGGGTCTTATCCTCTCTGCTCTCTATTTTTTTCCAAATTCTCCACTTTCCTGCTTTATGTGGATTCTCCCAAAAGTATTTCACCTTAACTAATCCTTGATTGTCAGTCTCTTGCTTTAGGCCTAAAAAATCTTCCCTTAGTAGATTAGGTTCTTGTTGCCATTTGTCCTCCTAGAAAAGTGCCAAATCTCCCTCTCTGATTTTCCAGAAACTATTCTTTTGTACCACTTCTCTATTCTCCCATGCCTTGTTCCATATGGGGGAGCCTTTCACTGTTCCTGTCATATGTATGATTTCAGAAGCTGGCCAGGCATTGGCATATTTTTCCTTCCAGATGCTTTCCCATTGAGCTTTAGGATCCTTAACCCACATCCACCAAAGTTTTTCTCCTAGAGCGTTGCTGAGAATCTCTAGATTGTCCAAACCTAGGCCTCCTCAGTTCTTTGGTTTGCATATCTTTTCCCATGAGACTAAAGCCCATTTTTTCCTTGTTTCCTCTTTGCCCCAAAGAAAATCTTGTTGAATATTCTGAAATTGCTGTAAGACTCCTATTGGAGCTTGGAGGGTTGATAGCATAAAGATTGGGATAGCTTGGAGAACTACTTTAGTAAGAACCAGTCTACTAGCTAAATTTAGAGATCTGTTTGTCCATTTCCTAACCTTGTCTTGCATTTTAGTTGCTAAAGGATCCCATATACTCTTGTGTCGAGGTTTAGTTGTAAGAGGGACTCCCAAATACTTAGAGGGAAGGGATTTTCTTTGAAAGCATAAAATTCTAGAGACATTTCTCTAGATGGCAATATGAGTGTTAAAGAAAAAGACTTTTGATTTGGTAAGGTTTACTTCCATACCCGTAGCCTTCGCGAAGTCATTCAATTTTTTTTTGTAAGCTAGTGCTTCTTTAACTGTGGGAATTCCCTATAACATGGTATCATCTACAAACTGTTGATGAGTCAGAACTTGCCCATTCTCCGAAAGTTGGAGTCCTTGAATTCTTCCTATTGCTCTTGCATGCTTGATGGATCGCTGCAGCCCTTCCATCATGAGGATGAAGAGAAAAGGAGATAGCGGATCTCCCTGTATAAGACCCCTGGAAGGGAGAAAAAGTTCAAAAGGAGAGCCATTCACTAAAATTGAAAATCTGGAAGAAGTCACCAGGGCCATGACCCATCTAACCGAATTATGATCAAAACCAAACGCTATGAGCAATTTTTTGATGTATATCCAATTCACTTTGTCATATGCTTTGGCTATGTCCAGTTGCATGATCATGCCCACTCTCTTGTTCCATGTTAACAAGTGAACCACCTCGTGAGCTTGAATTATGTTGTCCAGAATTTTTCTTCCTTCTACATACCATGTTTTTTCCCAGGAGATGAGCATGGGTAGCAGGGGTTTCAGTTTGTCAGCCACAACTTTGGAAATTATCTTGTAGACAACATTGTATAAAGCAATGGGCCTATATTTCTCTGGTGTTTGAGCATTATCCTGTTTTGGAATAAGGGCAATAAAGGAGGTATTGAGAAATTTCAAAATGGTCTTGTTCCGCCTGGAGGCTTCCACAATCTCCACAATATCCCTTTTAACGATATTCCAACAGGCTTTGAAGAAATCCACATTAAATCCATCCGGCCCTGGTGCCTTGCCATTTTGCATTTCCTTGAGGACCTCACTGATCTCCTTTTCAGTTACAAGTCAGTTGAGATTACCATTGTCCTCTCTAGATACCAGTTTAGGTATGTGTTCAATTAAGTTCTTAATGAAAGGTTCTCTTTCTAAAAAAATTTCCTTGGTAATGTCCCGAAAATGCTTTACTAACACTGCATCCATCTCCTCATGGGATTGATAATTTTGGCCATTTTCATCCTTGATCGAAGAGATTCTGTTGTGAGTTCTGTTCGCAATGGTAGATCTGTGAAAAAAATCGGTATTATGTTCTCCTTCTTTCAGCCATAGAACCCTATATTTTTGTTTCAAAAAATTTCTTCTTGTTTGGATAGCATTTCCCATTCTTGTTGATATTTCTCTGTTTGATCATTATTGTCTTTATCAAAGCCATTCCTCATTTTTGTCTTTATCAAAGTCATTCCTTATCAAAGCTTGATTGAGCTCTAGGATTTTGTTTTCTACAGTTTTTTTACTTGTGAAAATATTGCCAAATTCCTTTTGGTTCCATTCCTTTAGCTTCTGCTTGATGTGCTTTAATATTTTATGTAGCAGGAACATAGATGATCCCTGAATTTGCAGGTCTTCAACGCACCATTTTTCAATGTTGTTGTTGAAATTCGGGTGTGACAGCCATATATTTTCAAATCTGAACAGTTTGTTTCTTGGGATGCCAATGCCCTTGATCTCCATTTGAATCGGCTAGTGATTTGAGCCTCCAAAAGGAAGAATATCTGCTATTATTTCCTTGTCTAGAAGCATGAGCTCTTCAGAGATCATGAATCTATATAGCTTGGAAGCTACCTGGGAATCCCCTCCTCTTTTGTTGTTCCATATGCAAAGGCCATTGTTTGTCTCCATGTCCACCAGCTTCATGTTTTCTAAAAAACATTGGAAAGCTGAGGAATCTTTGTTTAGTGCTCTTGTACCCCCTTTCTTCTACGAGAGAGATCTAATCATGTTGAAATCTCCTCCTATAACCCACGGTAGCCCTGCAAATCTGTTTCGAAGGTCCACTAAGGAATCAATAAACTTGATTTTGTCATCTAACCTTTGAGGGCCATAAACATTTGTTACAAGATAAGTGTCCCTATCACATACATGTTGAATAACAACTGATAAATAATTCCTTGATGCCTCTGCATCAATAATACCTATTTTTTTGGGGATTCCAGAGGATAAGGATACCCCCTGCTGTATTTTCTTCTTTGACCTCTATAAGCTCATATCTGCTGAGCCATTTACTATGAATTTGTCTTATCTTTTGAACAGAGCATTTAATTTCTTGGAAAAAAATAATATCCGGAGCTACCTGCTTCATTCTATTATTTAGTATTCTCTGCTTTCTTTTGCTTCCTAGACCTCTGATGTTCCAAGTTGTAAACTTCATAATTAAAAATTGGTAATGGAGTAACTGGTTAGATCTTTCATCATACCTGAGTCTATCATGAGCTTTCCACATTCCATTAATAGCTCGTTCTGCTTTCTGCCCCTTTTTTCCCCAGGTTTCTTGGAGCTAATCCTAGAGTTGATTTTACTACTTTCATTCCATGGTTGCCCTGTCTTTCCATGCTGTTATCTTCACCCAAGCCCTTTTCCCGAGTTTTTCATAAGAATAACTGCTTTATTCAATTGCATTCTTCTTGTGGTAGAGATTCTACCCCACCCGTTGTTCCCTTAGTTAAGAACCCTTCTAGATCTAGGTTTTCTCTGTCAAGAATCTCTTGCAACTCATTGTCTTGCATTTCCATCTCGCTCTGAGTCATTTCCTGATCCATATCCATCTCTGATTCACTCATCATGATCCCTTTCTGCTTTTCCTTTACCTATTCTAGATCATGTTCTTCTTCCTTGTCCTGCTTATCATATCCATCCTTCATTACTTGATTATCAACTGTTGTATCTTCCTCCTCTTCAAGAACTTGGAACTGATTCGGCCTCACTTTTTGGTCTACGCTTTGGTGTTGTTTTGGCCCTTTTTTTCCATTTCTACCTTTATGAGCTACTTTGTGAAAGCCATGTGTTTCTTTCATGTGTTAGGAATGATTTTGTTCTCTGCCTTACTGAGAGGGCAGTCTCTAAGAAGGTGCTCGTGTTCATGACATTTTCTACATCTAAAAGGAATATGCTCGTAGTCAACCGTCTGCACCCATTCCTCATCATAAACCTCCAATATGACCTCGTCCAGAAGTGCTCCAGATAGGTCCATCTCTACACAAATCCTAGCAAAGGAGGTATATTTTCCCCTTCTTGTGGCTTCAAAAGTTTTGACATACCTCCCTAATTTATTGCCTATGGCTATTAGTGATTCTATTTGCCAATAATCCAGAGGTAACAAATAGAGTCTTACCCAAACCGGGACTGAGGTAAAGGTTTCTCGCTCCGGCACGAAGTTCATCATCCACGGCCGCATATCAAGCCCTACTGCTGCAAAGAAGTAGGGCCCACCTTCAAACACTCTATCTTTGTCCTCAATGTTTGCAAACACCACTGTGAAAAAACCCTTGGAGCCTAGATGAAGATCAATGCTCCCTTTTGGCTTCCAGTAGTATCTGATCCATGTTTGTAAAGCCTTTTATCTTATCCATGTTTGTAAAGCCTTTTCGATGGGCCATAGTCCCATGAATTTGCATATGATTGCATAAGTCTGCATGTGCTCCCTGTGGGCCTGCAGCTCTGGGTTATTTAAGATTACTCTGGGAGTTATTTCAACTTTGGGCTTACACGGTCCCTTTTGTTTCCTGTCTGTTGTTCCCTGTTCTTTGTCATTTTCCTCCTTGTCTTTTGTGCCATCCTTTTTCTTCTCCTTGTTACTTACTTTTTCCTTATCCCTGTTTTCTCCTTCTTCCATCGAGTTACCTCTAATTCTGGAGTTGTCTTGCCCTTGTTAACCACTACCTCTCCAAAGGATGGAAGGATGGAGTGGAGCTCACTCCTCTGCGACTGTCCATGGAGAAACTCCCGCGCAGAAACCCTCAACCTGTCCATGGAGAAACTCCCGCGCAGAAACCCTCAACCTTGGTCTTCCGCAAATTCCCGCGCTCCCAAATTTTCTCTCAAAAGTCCAACCTTATTTTAATAATCATCATCATCATTAAGTTTTGGATAACTTTATATTTAGTTTTGGATATATTTATATGGGTAAACTTATTAACTATTGGATATATTTATATTTAGTTTTGGATATATTTATATAGGTAAACTTATTTTAATAAAATAATGGTAGTTTTTATTTTAATAAAATAATGGTAGTTTCAATTAATATCTTTCTTTTCTTAAGGCCTAATAGACCTCCCTCATCGGTCTCACCTTAATAATCATCATCATCTCACCTTCATAATCATCATCATCTCACCTTAATAATCATCATCGGTCTTCATCGGTAAGTTTTGGATAAATTTATATTTAGTTTTGGATATATTTATATGAGTAAACTTATTTTAATAATGATCATCATCATTAAGTTTTGGATGTTTTGGATATATTTATATTAAGTTTTGGATATATTTATATGGGTAAAGTTATTTTAATAATTGGATATATTTATATTTAGTTTTGGATATATTTGTATAGGTAAACTTATTTTAATAAAATAATGGTCATTTAGCTTTTTTTCCTTAGTTATAATCATTATTTTTCTCTTTATATTAATGATATAATTCTAATCATTATTTTTCTCTTTATATTAATGATATAATTCTAATAGTGATGAATGTTTATGATCTTAATAAGCCAAGAAAAAAATGTTCAAATAAAAATATGGTTATTAATATTGACAAATAAATATAAATGATAATTTAATCCAAAAAAATTATGATAATAATAATTTAAAAGAATCAATATAATTAAATTAAATTGAAACATTGAAAAAAAATAAATGAAAAATAAAAAATTATTATGAAATTATATATATATATATATATATTAAATAATATATATAAAGTATATATATATATATATAAACGCATTTAATGTAAGGGTAAAAAATTTCTTATTTTAAAATATAAAAAAGTTAAAAAAAAAGTTTTTTCAAGTGCAATGACACGCCATACCTAAGTCTATAACCAATTTGAACTACATGAAACCCATGGTCATTAACTAATTCAGAAGCTCCAACTAAAATCTATAAACTACCTTTGATTTAAGCGAGTTTGAACCAACCAGATTCTACTACTATGATGGTGGAGAATGACCAAATTTGATGGAGGAGATGGTGGAGAATGACCAAATTTGATGGAGGATAGAATATGAATAAATAATTGAGAGAAACAAACATCATCGTTTCAGTCCACGTAAGTTTGGAAAGGTTGTCTTCATTATTTTTTGGAAAGGTTGTCTTCATTAACGTAAGTTTGGAAAGGTTGCCTTCATTATTTTTTGGAAAGATTGTCTTCATTATTTTGTGCATGAGGACACGTGATATGAATTTATAAAAAAACATTTATCACTAAAAACATTAGAATTATTAATTTTATAAAAAAACATTTATCATTAAAGACATTAGAATTATTAATTTTTCTAAACAGAAAAAGAGAGAAATATTATTCATCTTCGTATAAAAAAACATTTCACTAAAAACATTAGAATTATTAATTTATAAAAAAAACATTTATCATTAAAGACATTAGAATTATTAATTTTTCTAAACAGAAAAAGAGAGAAATATAAAAAAACATTTCACTAAAAACATTAGAATTATTAATTTATAAAAAAAACATTTATCATTAAAGACATTAGAATTATTAATTTTTCTAAACAGAAAAAGAGAGAAATATTCATCTTCGTGCCGAAAGTTTAAAGCTAAATTCAAGCTAATAAATTCAAGCTAAATTCTTTGAAAATAGGTTGAAACATAACTAAACCTAATGTAACTGGTGTTGGGTTAAAACAAAGAAAAAACTAAAAACAAAAAGCCTAAAGAGTCTTCCAACTTTTAAGATTCAAGAAATATATTCATGCGCTGAGTCGCTGAGTTGATATAAGCCTAAAAAGACGCTGAGTTGATATAAGCCTAAAAAGACTTCCAACGTTTAAGATTCAAGAAATATATTAATGACTTGAGTTGATATAAATGGGAATAAGAGAGATGTCACATTTCTTAATCCAAAAATTCTTGTTCACGTCCCATCTTGAATCTTGAATTGAACTCGAGAATCTTGAATTGAACTCGAAAAATACTAAACGTTAACACTCTAGGAGGGTAAATCAGAATGAACAAAACAAATAAATCAGAATGAACAAAACAAAAAGTAATCGAAAAATACTAAACGTTAACACTCTAGAATGAACAAAACAAAAAGTAAAATAATAGTTTAGACGCACACAACTCCCCTACCAACAAACACAAATTAAAATAACCATTTGAAAGGGGTAACATAAATTAAAATAACTTTCTGGTGCCATGTTTTGCAGTAACCCAGTGGGTACATTAAATTAAAATAATAATTCAATTAATTTTTATGATTTTTAAATTTTAATAATAAAATGTTTTAAATATATAAAATCCAACTATATTAATTTATCACTACCCTACCAACAAACACAAATTAAAATAACCGCCGTTTGGAAGGGGTAACATAAATTAAAATAACTGTTTGCTTTCCATGTTTTGCAGTAACCCAGTGAATAAATTAAATTAAAATAATAATCAATTAATTTTTATGATTTTAAATTTTAATAATAAAATGTTTTAAATATATAAAATCAACTATATTAATTTATCTTTTTTTATCCGCGTAAAGAAAAGTAACATCAGCTATTTGCATTGAACAAAGAAGGTAACGAAACAAAGTGAGACCAAAAACCCATTGTAATACGCGGTTATTTCTTTGTTATGCGCCATCTTTTTACATTTCAGATGATTTGCTATTAATTTTAGATTTTGCTATTAATTTTAGATTTTTTTTTCCATAAGGCAGGGCTTTTAAACCAGACGGTGGCATATACATTTATCCCCCCTGAAATCTTGAACCCTGGAGTACCAACCACCGAAAAGAAACCACAAGGGACTGTTTGGACTCATGGCATGGTGATGACGGCAGGCACAACCCATTCTTGATCACTTTCCCCCTGGTTTCTTGTGCAATTTCTTGCCTTTCTTGGCCTTAAGCTTCACAAGATTTAAAAGATCCTTATATTTTTCGTCATCAAGAACGCGATCGATTCCGGGAATTACCAGGTTGGCGTTCCCATAAAGATCAAGTGAAACAACCCTAGCACTGTAGTTGAGCACGACGTACTTGGCGGTTACCTGGTTCATTGGAGGTCCCGTGGTGACGACGATGGAGCGGCCAAAAGCCAGGGAGGGGATTCAAATGCTGGAGGTCTTGTTCGCCAGGTCGCCCTACTAAAGCTTCTACGCTTCAACGTGGCAAAGCACGTGGCGGGGAAGAGCTGGGAAACTAACAACAGGGAACAATTCCACGTCTAGCTGGGGCAAACATTGTTACGTTCTTGCAGGTGGCGATGTCGAACCCTGCAGCGTTCGCGTGGCGGAGAATGGCAGCCATCTCTGCCTATCCTGGGACGATGAGGGACTCGAACACTTGATCTGTGGATGGGGATTCCACGGGGTTGTCGTCGTCCATTGCCATGGTAAGATTAAATATGAGGATGATGAAATAGTATCAAGGCACCAGGTGCTTTCCTATCGCTGGCCATGTTCCGCCATTTTGATTTCCACTTCTTTCCATGGTAGGCGCCTGAAATTCAAATTCTCTATTAACTTATAAATTCGAATTTTGTGTAAGATAGCTGGAGGAGGAGACTCAACATCCCACCTTTATAAATCTGTAACACGGATTCAACAAAAAGTTAAATGTTAACTCGGATTCAAGATAAGCCGATTAAAATTCTAGTACTTGAATTAAATGTATAAGGAATGAAGTTTTAAATTAATAAATGTTCTTGCAGGTCCGGATGTCAAACCCTTCACTGTGCAACATCCGCGTGACAATGGCAGCCATTTCTGAGTATCCTGTGGCGAGGAGGGATTCGAACACGGGGTTGTCCTCGTCCATTGCCATGTCAAGACTAAAGATAAGGAAGAGGAAACCGCTCGCCATCGTCCACTATTTTGATTTCCACTTCCTCGCCATCTTCCACCATTTTGATTTCCACTTCTTTCCATGGTGGGCTCCTGAAATTCAAATTCTCTGTTAACTAATAGATTCGAACTCTGTGTGAGATACCAGGAGGGGGAGGGGGAGACTCAGCGTCCCACTTTTATAAATCTATAATACAGATTCAAGAAACAGTTAAATGTTAAATCTGATTGTGAGATACCGGAGGGGGAGACTCAGCGTCCCACTTTTATAAATCTGTAATACAGATTCAAGAAACAGTTAAATGTTAAATCGGATTCAAGTTAAAGGCGATTACAATTCTAATAATTGAATTAAATGTATAACGTATGAATTTTTTTAATTAATAACTAGTAACTGACCCAACCAGATCCAATGGTCCAAGTTATTTTAATCGTCTAACACCCAGATTAACGGTATATAAAGTTACACGTGGCATGGGAGGGAAGTTTCTCCCAGAGGGAACGCCTTACGGCGTAATTACATGTCAATTTCTGAATAAATGTAGAAAAGACATATTTTTATTGGCAAGCAAGCTTATGTTAATCATGTGATTAGGTATTAATCAATTTATTAATATATGTTAATCCACGTCGTAGAATTTTTCTATGTGCAGAGGAATTTTGTATTCGAAGGTGTGGAAGTGATGGAAGAAAGTTTCTCCCATAGATATCCCTCTCCTCCACATCCTTCCAATCTACTACGATGGATATTGGTTATAGAGTCCTATGTTGCACGAGGATGTGTCAAGCTAAATACTATACAAAGGCAAATCATGTAACAAGCTAAAGTTTGTATGAAAATAAACAACATACACAATTGTTCAGTCAAGGAAAAATATTATTTTTCATGTGAAACCCACATGTGCACAAAAGTACAATTTGTCTTAGGCAAGGAAAAACCACTTCATCAGCCACGTATAAATACACATCATGTCACATCAATTGGAGGCATAATCACACATCACATATTCTCTCTCTTGATTTGATTGGTTTGTATAGGTCTAAAATAGGAGGCTTGAAAAATGAAGTTACTCCATTGGGAGACCTTCCTCATCGAGAGAATTCTATGATAGTCATTGGAATAATTTAATTTTGTGAAGGAGAAATATTATTTTTAATGTGAAACCCACATGTGCACAAAAGTACAAGTCGACCTAGGAAAGGAAAATCTACTTCATCAACCACATATAAATACACATCATGTCATATCACTTGGAGGCATCATTGCACATCACCTATTCTCTCTCTTGATTTGATTGGTTCATACAAGCCTAAATATGAGGTTCAAGATCACATGTGTGAAGGGAAGGAGGAGATTTATGTTTTGTGCATTGACTTTTCATTGGGACAAATTTGACAAACCTTGGACTTGGTTTGACTTGGATCATTCTGACTTGGAAAATTAGAATTTATCTCTTTTTTAGAAGGTCAAATTGATTTGGAGAGAGATCAAACATTTCTAGGGTATTTGACCATGCTTCGTAGAAATTATGTGCAGATTTTAATCTTCTCATGAAATTTACTAAATCATAAGATTTAAAGATACTATAATGGTTCACAAAATTCAATTCACAATATAGAACACATATCATAGACATGCTAAAGGAAACATCACAAATACATAGATATTTATCTATGGGAAACGAACTTCTCAAAATCGCTTCCTATCTATATTGCATTAACCAAAGAATAAAGATGAATACATATGCTTTCTCAAGCTTGAGCACAACCTGCAAGTGTATAGTTTATCCATCTACCTAACTGAATAACTTTGGCCAACATTTAGCCAATTTTAAAGCCCTCCAAGTTCCCATTTCCTTGTGTTGTTCCTTGAGGAATCAGGACCCAATTAATTAGCAAAATTACCCATTTTGAATTGTGCAAGTCCTTTAGGATGATATTTGATTGAATGCACCACATGTACAAATTGGAATAGTCTACAAATAATAGTACACTTCCTTGGAATCTCCATCTCGACGGGGTAATTCAATTTCTATGCATGAAACAATTATTTTGGGCTAATTAATTAGTTGACTGGATCATCACTGAGTGTGACTGATGTCACACTGCACAACTTGACCTTCCACTAGTTCCTATAACAATTAGCACTAGTTTAACAGGCAATAACTTAATTTAACAATCCATGTCATCTCAGTTAACTACCTCCAAGATTTCTATTGAAATGGAAATTTGAATTTTCTCTAGTTTGACCAAGGCAAAGTCAAACTAAGATTTTCTTGCTGCATTTTTCAACACTCCCTCTCATCAAGAAATGCATTAACTATCACCCCTATCCCACCTCTATGAATTCAAATTTCCTCTTAAAAAATCCTTTCTCAAAATATTTTCATCTTGTTCCTCTATAGGAATGTACTCAATTTTCATTATCCGCCTAATGGCAATAATCCCATAGATCGGTGATAATGGGATATTATCTATATATATATAAATATATATAATTATATATATAATATATAATATATTAATAATATATTATATCGATCATGAAATATAGGATCTTTAGAGAGCTTGATGCAACTATGATTATCACAATAGATCATAGTAGGATCCATCATCTGACCAGATAGTCTCATGAGTGTCACAAACATTTTCTTCCTACTGTACCAGGAAACAACCGTGGGCCTAACACTGAAAATTCCTCCTAATGTACTCTTTTGGTATGATGGATTTCTTGCCAAATAAGCATCTGTGAAGACACACAACTTTACTCCCTCTTTCCATCTGTATCATATTCCAAACTAGGTAGTTCCTCTAAAGTACCATATAACATGCTTAATTTCTTTCCAAAATAATTTGGTTGGCCTAACCATAGCTTGGCTTAGCTATTTGACTACATATCACATATCTAGTTGTGTGTGCACAAGATATATTAGTGAACCCGTAAACCGTTGATGAACATTAGCCTCCACTTCCTCACCTGAAGGAACATTCTCTTTCCTCCATGGGTTTGCTACTCTCCATGCAATGTAGGTTTTAACCCCATAGAAAAATTACCTGGATACAAATTCTAAAACACAAAAAATAAACAATGCGAGAGAATAACACAGAAAACATATACACAGAGACTTTCCCCTGGATCCCAAAACCGGGATTACTAGCTTGATTTTTCATT
>APFE031176321.1:0-10991 GCA_000404065.3 Pinus taeda
GGGGTGAGGAGGACGAAGAGGTAAAGGAGAAGGTGGAGGAGGAGTAGGACAAGGACAGGAGGGGGAGGCAGAAGTAGAGGAGGAGGATGAAGAGGAGGGGGGAAGGAGGTATAGGGAGTTGTGGAAGAAGCGGAGGTAGAGGAGGGGGAGAGGAGGGGGAGGGGGTGGTGGCGGACGTGGAGGTATTGGAGGGGGGGACAAGGAGGAGTGGTTGGAGGAGGAGGGGGGAGAGCAGGGGAAGGAGGGGGTGAAGCAGAGGAGGAGGCAGAGGAGGAGCAGGGGGTGGAGGCAGAGGTAGAGGCAGAGGAGGGTGGGAGAAGGAGGAGTGGATTAAGAAGCACCAAGTGTTGGTTTTACACCCCCATTATGTATTTAGACTAGATTTAATTTTGGTGTCCATCCCCTTGACATTCATATTAGAGTCATAATTTATTGATGTCTTTTCCAACATTCATACAATGTGGTGTACTACATTTGTGCATTTCTTTCACCACTTTTGAACCTAATTCCTTCTAGATTGGAATATAATTTGTGCCTCTTATCTACTTTAGTTATAATTATTAAGATATCTATTTGCTCAAAGAAACTTGTATGTTCCAAAATATGCATGTTCAATTAATTACACGTATTTATATTAAATATATGAATAATAAATTAGTAAGATTTAGTTCCCTACAATAGTGTATATTTGGAGCATTTTCTTGCCCAGGGTGAATTAAAAGACTCATCCAAAACCATATCAAAAACAAATTCCATCATTACATCTAGATGCATTAATCATCACAATAATAAAATTACATAGTCTCGTACTTCATAGCAGAACCTCTCTTCCATTAGTAAAATTTTTAGAATTTGTTTTAAGATGGAACCCACTTAATTAACCATAAATTTATTTATGTCCATTTATATACTTTTATTTGAAATATTTCTTGGTGTTGACGATGATCTATGGAAATTGCACTTGTGATTTTATCATTTCTATTTTCCATTTACCTCATAAGAGTTCAACATTTCTTCCCTTAAGATCTCTCATAAGTATCATCTACATTGTAGTTAAGCTATGTCCTTGCATAGGAATCATTGACTCATAATTTTAATTTTAATATGTGTAAAGTAATATGGTCATAGTATGGCAGAAGAGACCTATTGGTACAAAATTAAACATAGTATTCAACTTTCTTTATTCCCCATTACTCTTTTCAACACTTCCATGTCTATCTCTCCTGCATGATGACCACATCCCTAGAATTTCTGATCCAAATTTTTAATCCAATAATCATACACTACAATTTGATCATTTATCAAGTTCAAATATGAACAAGGTCTATCATTTAAAGTATTTTAAACCATTTTTACCTCATGGCTCATGGTATAGAGTCCTTGTGCCCTCCTAAGAGAATTTAATGACAACTTAACTTCTGGGAAACATATAAAGAAATATAAAATTTACCTTCTACATAATTTACAACACTCAATAATTAGGAAAAATAGAAGAGTGACCAATTTTCCATTTATACTTATGGAAATTAATTAACACATGAATTGTTGTTATTTCGTGTATTACTCTTAACTATACCACAAAATGTAGCCAGACCGAATAGTGTATAAAGTGAACAATTGTCACAAGATTTATTGGATGCATCCCATCTCCTAGTTCATTGAAGGAGATCATTCCACAGATGCACATCATCAAACATTACAAACATTCCATTGTGAGTGGAGAAAATTTCATGACCCCAGATACACTGGATTGTATTGCTAATTTTACCAAAACATTTCGCTATTTTTTATTTACTTTGATTAGCATCCTTCCTCAATTCATTGTTTAAATTGGTCGGGGTATGTCTTCCATAATTCAACGAATTAAAAAAAATCCTCAACAAAACAAATTTCCCAATCGTTCAAACCAAGTACAGTAATTTTAACCTAATTACAAGTGGATTTCGGTCAACCTCCTTCCTCAATTCATTATTTAAATTTAAATAGGGCAAGCAACATTTTGGCAATTAACATTGGAAAACCCTCAATCCTCTTCACCCAAACCTAGTACAATAATTTTGAAGAAGAGTTTAAAGGGGGGGTGGAAGGCTAGCATATGTGGTGATTATGTAATTGCAGATGCTTTTCCTATCTCCTATATGATGCACCAGAATGGCTTTAGGAAAAAACCATTGGTCACCCCTCTCAAATTAATCCAGAAATTGTCATTGTTTCTGGTTGTGACTAAGAATGAAGACAATAGTTATGAAATTGGCAAGAATTTATAGTGAAGTGAGCCAGTATACCTTAAACCATACTTGAAACACCAAACAGAAAAATCATGCAAATTTCCTCATGTGAGCAAGCCATCATAAATAAGGGTATGCGAGAGTCATCATTGTGATCATAGCCAACATTTTCCCTGAGACTCTTATGGATTGTGAGTCTCCACACATGGCTTAGCCTTGCCCATTAGGATGTCTGATTTTCAACAACACCTTGCTCTCTCCTTTTGAGATATAAATTCTTGCAACGGTGGCCTCAAGGACGTTTCTCAGCCTCCCTTACTAAACGAGTGCAACACATCGCGATATCTCCCTCTATGGAAGAATTCAAAGGAAATCTAAAGCAAAATACATCCAATACAATTTTAGCAACGAAGAGGATGAAATTTGATACCAATGTATGGGTAGGAGGAGTATTTATATTAAAGAACTACTAATCGAACGGAAATTTTGTAACGTCCATGCAAGGAGAAATTAACACAGGAGAAGATAAGATGAGAAACATTTTCCCAGTGTGACTTTTCTATGTGCAAGCAAGGATAAGTGTTATCCAAACTACATAAGAAAATGGGAGAATAACCACTCACAACAAGTTTTCATTTGCTTGCTAAAAGTCTGGTACCTTCACTCGCTTGCCTACCTAAGGGATAGTTGTCCTCGACCTAAAGAACACCTCGTGTTCTTATTAATTTTTCACCCAGAAAGAAACTCATAATTTCATAAGACCTTTACAAGTATTAGGATTACCTAAGGTGAATAAGGTTATTGTTTTCAATATAGAATGCAATTTCAATGCTTTAAGGTATTAAAGGCACTCTTTATCCTTATTTGAGTAGTGAGAGATAACAATTCGATACTTGGCCATGGAATATCCAACCAAGTCTCTTTTTCTCAGATAAGGTGGATATTCACATTGTTCTCCCCGAAACCAAGAAAGGATAACCATTATCCTACACCAAATTCCTTTCAAATCCCTCTAAATCAATGGATAGGACCAAAAAAAAGGCATTATTGGGGAGTGAAAGAGAAACAACAACCCTTAATGGGATTTTATCCAACAACCGAGTTCGGAAGGTGTCTATTTAGCTTTAAATCTACTAATAAAATGAACTAGTTCCAAAATCTACCAAAATCCAACGTCATCACTCATAGTAAACTATTATAGGGTCGGTGTAGACACACACAATCACTTAAACCATTATTACTTAAAAGAAGGTAGGTGGAAGTGATTTTATCCATGTTGTGATCCTATTACCCAGAAATTGGATTTGATGTATTTGGAATGTTTTTTTTTTTTTAGTAGCAAAGGAACCTCTGGCTTCATTAATAAACTATTTTGACAGTTTATTTTAGTATCATTCATTGTCTCGATATTTTTTTCGTGGTCATGATTTATCTCTAGCACTTCTAACTACTTTTGTAACTTTATAGAATGCTCATTTCCTGTTTAAGAAATAACCCTGAGGCTAATATTCTGTAAAATTGAGAAGTACTCATTGCGAATAAACAAAAATCATCATTTCAATTACATTAACAAGAAGGTTTACAACACCTACCCATCGATATTTCTATCATTTATATGGTAGATTGCATCCCGACTTCCCTCTTGACAATCCTTAGAAATCAAAACTTGAAATCACCATATTTGCTTCATGCCTATTCGTGGTTCTAGCATTGCACCAGATGTCGAAGGATTTAAACATATGGGCATTCTTAACTTGGTAGTAAAGGTTCCGAGCATTTAAAATGGCATCACTGTAACGTCACATTTCTTGTGGTGTGCCTTTTACACTACACTTGTGTAGGGCTTCTCAGCGCTTGAGCCAACGACCATGAATGCATCTTGCACTCATTAAGATAATTGAGGATATTATGTTAAGCAGAGAATATAGTTAAGTCATATTAATCACATTAAGCAGTCAATTCACATTAGGTGATGGCAAGATTTGGAAATTCTTTCATGGATGCGACTTGACAACATTCATTCCTTGCAAACCTATTAAAATTTCCTCTAAAATTTCAGTTTGATTTCAACTATAAATTATGATTTTATACTTATGTCAGGACCATGTATTGGCAATTTAGTAGTAGCAGTTATTGGGGTTTTATTTGTAAAGATATCTTAACAAATTGCTAAAAGAAATTCCATCGATTGTCTTTAAGTTTAGAACATCCCAACTTACCATGATTCTCGTTTCTACTTTGTTTGTAAGAAAAAATTCAATATTTGAGTTATGTAGAGTATTGTAACTTACTCTTTTAAATGCTCACATATTTTACTTCTTGGCCATGTTTATCTCTCTAGAGACACTTTAGGTCCCTAGAGACTTCTTTGTGTGAACAATATAGTAGGTTCCAATATAATTTTCTTACTTTTGCTTGGTAAGAAATAGAGACGAATTTATAATTTTTACAAAGCCTTTACTTTTTGGAAACTTATTAATTGTACATATATCAATGTCTATAGACTTATGCTATAAGTCTCCTCATTTTAACAATCTTATTATGTCTAAAACTAATTAAATTAAAGCATGAGTGTGTAGACTAAGTTCTATGCATACATAAGGAATATGTTGGGCTACAATATATGTGAAATAGGGTATATCCTATTACTATGCACAAGGTGGGGCAAAATCTAGCCTTTAGCCTTGCATATGTCTGTCATAGTTTTTTTCTTTTTTTCTTTTGTTCCTTCACTAAATTTAACTTGGCTTAAATATGCAATAGTTGTCATATTCATTCATATATAATCATCCCATAAAAAAGGTTAATACCCGTAATTCTACACATGCTTACATCACATCATAGTATACGGCATCAATCATGATCATTCAATATCATACAGTCAGGTTTCGTTCCTCTGAGAATTTAACACAAGGATTAATGGAGTCATTATCATAAATACATTGTAGTTAAATTCTTGATATAACATGTCCATAGTCTTATTCGTGTGTCTTACGCAATACTAACCATAGTGAATATATATTTAATATGACCTTTAGTATATTCAATTCATAGTGAGAAAGGCCTAGCATGCATAACCTGAACCACTAGCTCTATGATGGAAACCTTAAAACATAATTATTCATCCTACCTAGTTGTTTCATGCATCATTATTCAATTATCTTTCTACACATAGATCACACACTTAGCTATACACCTATGTTGAGAGAATTCGACAATACACAAGGTAAGGAAAACATACAACAAATGCCATGCAATGGAATTCTATAAGAGAAATTGAAATAATGTCACATGGAAAACCGAGCACTACCACCGAACATAGAATTGCCTGCTTCCAGTTCACCCCCGAGATGAGAGTTCTTTTCATTGATCAGTTGCCTCATGTTGATCTCTTCCATGGGTATGTAATACCCTCTTTCATGATATGGTTTCCATTAGTGTCGTCCTACTTTTATGGATCCTTTTATCTATTTTCCTATGTTTTTCCTAGAAAAGCTCGCCTTTATATCCTGTGAGGATTTTGCTAATCAAAGCTTGCCCTTTCCTGGGCAAGGCTTTTATGCTTGTCTCTAACTTAGAATATTTCTCCAGCTAAGTAGTTTAATGGATATTTATCTCCAAATCCATTAATCTCATCTAGATCTGGATCTAGAAGTATTAATATGAATATTATTGATTCCCATTCACCAATGGGATTTGGCAAGAATCTCCTCTCTTGGTGTCTCGCTATTCTAAGTGATTAATTATTTTATTTATTTCATAAAGTATTTACTTTTCTTGTAACACGTTAGACCTACTTTTTCTCAGTTGAGGTTAGCAAAGTTTTACATACAAGGGAGGGGTGTTACATACATGCAATTTTAAAAAACATAGAAAATACAAATTTAAATAAGCAAACATACAATTTTTAATTTTTAAATATGAAACGCAAATACAAATTCAAATAGGAAAACATATAATATATATTTCCAAGTTGTAACGAACCTCCTTATCCTACTTTGGAATTTAGCTGCTAAACTCCCATTCTGTAAAGTTTCTTTATTTTTTTTTATATTTAATCGTTAAGACGCAACACTAGCAAGGGTATCTTTAGCGTGCCGTTAGACCATCATTAGTAATTCTATAATAGACTCGACAATCGTTATCAATTTAACAATAGAATGGTTTTGGTATCATCTTTTAACCTTATTGTCGAGGCTTATGTCTGAGATTTCTAGTAAACGTGATTTAGTAGATGAAGATGGAACTAACCATAACATGCAACCTATAATAATTTCCTTACCTACATCAATGATATTAATTAAACTCTACTATCATGATCATCCATCATTATTATAGGTCTTGTATCCATCATGCATAACGAATTGGTTAATTAAATACAAATTTTAGGTCATGCATTATATAGGTAATGTATCTCATACACACTCTAGGTACTGTCAGAAACCTGGTGATATTCAAGTCAATTTCATTGGATATCTTACAAACCCATATATGCATAACTAAAAAGATGTACCATCAATTCCTTATACTTCATGGAGGAGCATCTAATTTCATTATGCACGAGATAGACCATGGTGAACCCTTGATAACACTACGGGAGACACTCCTCCATAATTGTTCCAGATGCATGAACATCTATAAAAAAGTAAAGCATGCTACTCTTTCTTACCACTGCAAAGATAATCTTAATAATGTCGATATGCACATGAGAATTATATGCATTATTGAATACACCATTTCTACAAAAGAGGAAATTAAGAAATCCATATATCTGAATTGTTAGATTTAACATCCTAATGATTTTATTAGTACACAAACCCATGTAATTCATTCAAACATTCTCATGGTGAGGAAACTTAAGAAACCATCTGATAGAAAAACTGAAACAATAACAGAGACTTAAGGAGGAGGGGGCGGGAGGAGTTGGAGGTGAGGAGGAGGAGGATGTTAAGGAGGAGGAGTGGGGGGGACAAGGAGGAGGAGGGGGGCAGGGGGACAAGGAGGAGGAGGGGATGGAGGCAGAGGCAGAGGAGGGGGTGAGGAGTAGGACGTTGAGGAGGAGGATGGGTCAGAGGAGGAGTAGGAGCAGGGGAGGAGGAGGAGGGCGAGTGGCAGGAGGAGAAGGACGAGGAGGAGGAGAACAAAGGGGGGAGGTAGAGGCAAAGGTGGAGTAGGGGGTGAGGAGGAGGAGGAGTGGGTGAATGCGGAGGAGGTGGGGAGGAGGATGAGGATGAGGAGGAGCAGCGGGAGAGGTAGAGGCTGAGTAGGAGGGCGATGAGGATGAGGAGGAGAGGAGGTAGAGGTAGAGCAGGAGTAGGAGGAAGGGTGTTGGGTGGAGTAGGACAAGGAAGGGAGTGAGGAGGACGAGGAGGTAGAGGATGAGGTTTGGGAGGAGTGGGAGGAGGAGGGAGGCAGAAGAGGAGGAGGAGGGGGTCAGAGGAGGTAGAGGGGGTCGTGGTGGAGGCAAAGGTAGAGGAGGAGGATAGGAGGTGGAGGAGGTGGTGGCGGGGGTGGAGGTATTGGAAGAGGGGACAAGGAGGAGTGGTTGGAGGATGAGGGAGGGAGGGAGGAGGGCAGGCGGAAGTAGAGGAGGAGGAGGAGCACAAAGTTAGAGGCGGAGGAGGAGGGGCTGGAGACGGAGGCAGAGGCATAGGAGGAGGGGGTGGAGGCAGAGGCAGAGGCAGAGGAGGTGGGGGGAGGAGGATTGGATCAAGAAGAACCAAGCATTGGTTTTGCACTCCCATTATGTATTTACACTAGATTTAATTTTGGTGTCAAGCCCATTGACATTCATATTAGATTCATAATTTACTGATGTCTTTTCCAACATGCATACAATGTGGTGTACTGCATTTGTGCATTTCCTTCACCACTTCTGACCCTAGTTCCTTCTAAATTGGAATATAATTTGTTCCTTGTATCTACTTTAGTTATAATTATTAAGATGTCTATTTCCTCAAAGAAACTTGTATGTTCCAAAATGTGCATGTTCAATTAATTACACATGTTTCTATTAAATATATGAATAATAACTTAGTAAGATTTAGTTCCCTACAATAGTGTATATTTGGAGCATTTTCTTACTAATGGTGGATCAAAAGACTCATCCAAAAGCATATCAAAAATAAATTCCATCATTACATCTACATGCACCAATCATCACAATAATAAAACTACATAGTCTCGTACTTCATACCAAGACCTGTCTTCCACGAGTAAAATTTTTAGAATTTGTTTTAGGATGGAACCCACTTAATTAACCATAAACTTATTTATGTCCATTTATATACTTTTATTTGATATATTTCTTGGTGTTGACCATGATCTATGGTAATTGTACTTGTGATTTTATCTTTCCTATTTTCCACTTACCTCATAAGAGTTCAACATTTCTTCCCTTAAAATCTCTCATGAGTATCATATACATTCTGGTTAAGGTATGTCCTTGCATAGCAATCATTGAGTCATAATTTTAATTTTAATATGAGTAAAGTAATATGGTGATAGTATGGCAGAAGAGACCTATTGGTACAAAATTAAACATAGTATTAAACTTTCTTTATTCCCCATTACTCTTTTCAACACTCCCATGTCTATTTATCCTACATGTTGACCACATCCCTAGAATTTCTCATCCAAATTTTTAATAATCATACACTACAATGTGTTCGTTTATCGAGTACAAATATGAACAAGGTCTATCATTTAAAGTATTTTAAACCATTTTTACCTCATGGCTCATGGTATAGAGTCCTTGTGCCCTCCTAAGAGAATTTAATGACAACTTAAGTTTTGGGGAGCAGATAAAGAAATAAAAATTTTACCTTCTACATAATTTACAACACTTAATAATTAGGAAAAATAGAATAGTGAACAATTTTCCATTTATACTTATGGAAATTAATTAACACATGAATTGTTGTTATTTGGTGTATTACTCTTAACTCTACCACAAAATGTAGCCAGACCGGATAGTGTATAAAGTGAACAACTGTCACAAAATTTATTGGATGCATCCTATCTCATAGCTCATTGAAGGAGATCATTCCATAGATGCACATCATCAAACATTAAAAACATTCCATTGTGAGTGGAGAAAATTTCATGTCTCCAGATACACATGATTTTATTGCTAATTTGACCAAAACATTTCGCTATTTCTTTTTCTTTGGGTGTTTAGACAATTAAGTTAATTTTTAATTTACCTCAGTTAGCCTCCTTCCTCAATTCATTATTTAAATTGGTGAGGTTATGTCTTTCTGAATTCAATGAATTAAAAAAATTACTCAATAGAACAAATTTCCTAATCGTCCAAACCAAGTACAATAATTTTAACCTAATTAGAAATGGATTTCAGTCAACCTACTTCCTCAATTCATTATTTAAATTTAAATAGGGCAAGTAACGTCTTTGACAATTAACATTAGAAAACCCTCAATCCTCTTCACCCAAACATAGTACAATAATTTTGAAGCGGAGTTTAAAAGAGGGATGGAAGGCTAGCATATGTGGTGATTATGTAATTGCAGATGCTTTTCCTATCTCCCATATGATGTACCAGAATGGCTTCAGGAAAAAATCATTGGTCACCCCTCTCAAATTAATCCATAAATTTCCATTGTTTATGGTTGTGACTAAGAATGAAGAGAATAATTATGAAATCAAGGAGAATTGGAAATAATTACAGTGAAGTGACCCAGTATACCTTAAACCATACTTGAAACAACAAACAAAAAGGTCATGCAAATCTCCTCATATGAGCAAGCCATCATAAAAGAAGGCTATGTGAGAGTCATCACTGTGATCATTGCCAACATTTTCCCTGAGACTCTTATGGAATTTGAGTCTCCACACATGGCTTAGCCTTGCCCATTAGGATGTCGAATTTTCAACAACACCTTGCTCTCCTCTTTCGAGATATAATTTTTTGCAACAATGGCCTCAGGGACATTTCTCGGCCTCCCTTACTAAACAACTACAACACCTTGTGATATCTCCCTCTGTGGAAGAATTCAAAGGAAATCTAAAGAAAAATGCATCAAATACAGTTTTAGCATTGAAGACGATGAAATTTGATACCAACGTGTGGGTAGGAGGAGTATTTATATTGAAGAATTTCTAATCGAACAGACATTGTGTAACCTCCACGCAAGGAGAAATTAAGACAGGAGAAGATAATATGAGCAATATTTTCCTAGTGTGACTTGTCTCTGTGCAAGTAAGGATAAGTGTTATCCAAATTACATAAGAAGATAGGAGAATAACCACTCACAACAAGTTGTCATTTGCTTGCTACAAGTCTGGTAGCTTCACTCGCTTGCCTAGCTGAGGGATAGTTGTGCTCGACGTAAAGAACACCTTGTGTTCTTATTACTTTTTCACCCAGAAAGAAACTCATAATTTCATAAGGCCTTTACAAGTATTAGGATTACCTGAGGTGAATAAGGTTTTTGTTTTCAAGATGGAATGCAATTTCAATGCTTTAAGGTATTAAAGGCATTCTTTATCCTTATTTGAGCAGTGAGCCATAAGAATTCGATACTTGGCCATGGAATGTCCAACCAAGTCTCTTTTTCTCAGATAAGGTGGATACACCAAATGATCTGGATTTAAACAGGAACACAACAAAACAAAGATATGACCATATAGACAAATATGCAGCGGAAATAATACTTCATTTCATTAATGGAAAATACTGAAATATGCTTACAACCAGAAATGGAAATAAACCAGCTAGGGCAATGGTAGCTTATCTCTAAGAAG
>APFE031176330.1:0-32719 GCA_000404065.3 Pinus taeda
CGCGCAGTAGGTTTCCCACCAGTCCTTGACGTGGGGGGCTGCTTTGAGGAGAGCAAAAACAATCTTTTCCCGGCTCGAAAATTCATGAACAGAAAAATAACCCTCTAGGAGATTTAACCATTTATCTATGACGTCTGCGTCTATCTAACCCTCGAATATGGGGATTTCAAAATTAACTTGTACCTTAAAGGGTGTGGCATTTCCAGAGTAGCTGCTGGAAGCCGATGCATTGCTTCTGGGTAGCCGCTGAAGGATCTGGGCAAAGCTGTCCATCATCACGTTCCGTTGTCGCTCGAGGGCTTCTTCGAGCAAGATTTTGATGGGATCTCCTACCCCCTCGTCTTTGTTCTCGTCCGCCATGGGAGGCCCTCGGGATTTGCGAGGCTGGTCTTGCAAAGGTTCAACCAGTTCAAGTCCTAACTCCTTATATCCCGACCTTGTTGGGGACATGCAAAGAAAAACAGAGAAAAAGCACACCGCTATGATACCACTGATCCGGATTTAAACAGGAACACAACAAATTACAGAGATAACCATATGCACAAAGATGCAGCGGAAATAATACTTCATTTCATTAATGGAAAATACTGAAACATGCTTACAATCAGAAATGGAAATAAACTTTAGCTAGGGCAATTGGTAGCTTTTATTTTTGAGAAGAGATGTGGGATGGCTACATGCTCTGAACTATGTTATCAATTGAGGCTCGTAAGGCCTTATATTGTGAGAAACAATGAAAAAACCTCTTACATTTCCAAAACCTAACCCTAGGAGATGAAACCCCAAACTGTGGGCCTCGTTTGGGGGTAAGTTGGTACATCAACTTCCCGGGGTCGTAACTTTAGCATATGATCTCCGTTTGACGCGTACAATAGCTCATTAGAAAGATCTATTCGAGCACTATCATTGCTGGAACAAGCAACATCGGTCCATTCAATGGACCCATGTTGCCCCCGGATTCCCCGAAAAACGTCATTTAGGGCCTCAAAACAGCTCCGGAAGTTCAGGACCCGAAAAACTACTAAAAATAGTAAGTTGTGCTACAATTAAGGAAACTGAAAATGCTGAGAAATACAATGGTGGGGGTCCAGGTGGACTTGGCAGGTGGCCACCAATATCCACCTGGATCATGCTAAGAGTAGATTCATCATGCCTACTAGGATATTTAGTTGTGAAAACATCATATTGCTCACTTCTAATTGTACAAAAAATGGAGAGTATGCACAATGACATGTAGTGACATGTGGGTGTCTATTTTACTCAATGATATGCTTAATTTTTTAACCCATTCCATTCCTACCACGATGAAATTAAGAGAAACAAGGACACAAGAAGAACTATCAAAAAATGAAATTAGAGACTTTAGAATGCAACTAAATTGTACATGAATGTAATGATAAGTATTTCCATCTTCCTCGACACTGATGAGCATCGAATCACACTGTGAAAACTTCCTTGCATTATGAGAATTGGATTGCACTTGCACTAATCCTCTATAGTAGTTCCTTGACTTGCCTATAGATATAAGTTTAGAAACAATGCTACTCTTGCAATTATTCCCTATATGGATCATCTTTTTCCCACCCTATTGATAGTTAATTTTCAAGGAAATAGAATAGAACTCTCCAATTGCACAATCACCTTTCAAAACAATGCTTGAGTATTTCCAAGTGATTATTGAACCAATCTCTACTCAGGTCCATTAAATCCTTGAATTGTTTTCTCACAAACCTCTTTTCATAATAAAATTATAAATCCCACATTTTCCTTCCTCATCCCCGACATACAAATTTTTTACAGTGGAATACTTTATCATTGTTGCCTCGGTGCAATAGGGATCCACTATTGTGGCATGGAGATGATTTGTATCATAACATGGTGCAGTGCATCTGTCAATATGTCACAGCACTCCTCTCACCTCACATAACTCCTCTCATCTACAATAATAAGAGTCCTCTCAAAATGCTTGGTCTCCGTCTCATTCATCCTGAAATAAGTGGGTATTTTCATGGGTGACAAAGTGTGCTTGGGGATTTAATCAAAGGAGATATCACTAAAAAAAATACAATGATGTATAATAGTTATCAGCAGGAGGGACAACCTTGCCAAGCTACTTGCTAATTAGATAAACATACTTCTGAATTACCTCTTATAACAAATAAAAGATAACCTCAACTTCCTATAGAGTCTACATATGCATGGTAGCAATGAAAACAATGTCAAAAACAACATCTACAACAACATTGGTTAATCTCTTCTTCTAGTCAAGGGCATGCCCAACTTTTGAAAAGTATCAAGCATGTCAAGGTCCACCTCATCTAGGCTCCTCTTCTTCTTCTACTCTCTCTGTTTAGGTTTAGAATAATAGGAAAGGTCTTGGAAATTGATGGGTGGGTAAAAGTTATCAGACCATTTGGGTTCTTCCATTTTTAATCATGGTTTGTAAGCACTGAATCTAAATTGCAAAATCCATTCAGTTCCCTTCCTTTTAGCTAAAATTAACATAATCTTTTGAGAGTTGTAAGGTTTAATGGATATAAGTATATTCTACTTAAAATATAGTAACATGGTTTAAAACTATAGGCATTGAGATCAGAATCTAAGGATGAAACAAAAATTATTTTATGTTCATGATTACAAGAAATTTTAATTTCATTTTAAAATGTTTGAGGAATGTCTAGCATTTGCATCCTCCCAAAAAATGCACTTGCATCACTCAAGCCCTTTGAATTTGGGCATGGTAGACTCCATTACACAAACAATCAACCACTAAAAAAATGGTGAAAATAAAAAATAAAATTTCATGCTTTCTGACCCTAGAAACGTTAGGGAGGAGCACTGATCTATACAATAATGATATGAAAAATGCTTACTTGTCCATTGTCTTTTGATGAATTGTTGACCACGATCAAGATTTTAATTATCATAATCATTAAGCCCTTTTTACAATAAGGACATGCAAAATGCTTACTTGTGCATTGTCTTTTCATGAATTATTGGCCCCAATAAGATCTACATTATCATAATCATTAAACCCTAAACTCTAAATAAAATTTTTGCTTTGATCATATAAATGCTCGAAATTGTTTACCCATAAGAACAAAAATCATCTTTAGTAAAAAGGAAAAACTCTCCTGAGTCCAAATTCATACCCATATAAAAATTACCAAAATCTCCAAGCCCAATGACCTTGCCCTTCCTACATCTAATCGTTGATGCTCTCCTAAGGTGTTTCCCATGCAAACTCCATCTGTGGTTTGAATCCCATGAAATCCATAGATCAGGTTGATGGTCTTCCTTCCTCTGGAATTTCAACACAAATGTAGATAAGGTAGAGAAAAATGTAGTGCTACAATGTGATGTTGTAATATGTGAATATTTTATTTGAACCCAGCACTAAATTAGAAATGAAAAGGACAAGAAATATTTATAATGGAAAAAATAAAAGAGATATTTATAATATAAAATAAAATATATATACTTCAATTGGTTAAATGATTTATTTTTAATAAGAATTTGTTATTTTTGGGCTAACTTAAAAAGAAGAAGAAGTTAAAAATGATATTGGGATGAGTTTAAACATTTAAATTAATAAGTTAAATTAATAAAAATCATAAAATTCAATTTGTTATATTTTGATTTTGTTATTAATTTGTGAACATGCTTTCTTACAATACATGGGTCAATACCATGGTTTATGGTACTACAAGTCCAAAAACCATAACGTATTTCACAACCAAAATATTTTTTAACAATATGACAAGATTCTTAACCGTGGATATTCAACTGCACATTACGGTAGATATTATTAAATTGTAAAAGGTAGCCTTTGTTACAGTACCGTAGGTCAATACCATGGATTATCAATACCACATTCCCAAAAATCATAAATTATCTCACAATCAAAATATTTTATAACAATATGACAAGAATGTTAACCATGGATATTCACCCCCACTTTATCATGGATATTAACTTGTAAATTGGCTTTGTTACAATACCATGGGCCAATACCATAGCTTATCAATACCACATGGCCAAAAACCATAACTTATTTCATAGTAAAAATATTTTATTTTAATTCAATTTTACAACATTTTTAATTGAAAAAGGGAAAATGTTACAATTTGAGATATAGTTAATTAATCTAACAACTTGATAAATAAAGATATTTAATCATTACTAATAATATTTCCCTCTCAAAAATATAATAAAGTATTCAGAGCAACTATATTTTGATTTAGTGTATAATATTTTATTACTTTATAAATCTAAATCTATGTAAATATTTTGTTATAAATAAAGGGGTTTTCTCCTCATTCTTCACCATGACCATTCTCATGGTCCCTATTATCATCATGTGAGATTTGAGCTCCCATCTTTGAGTTCAAGCCTCTATTACCACTTTTTTCCCATAACATACATTAAGAGAAAGAGTTGAAGCTAAAGTGAAGAGTATCCAAGTACCCATCCCTTAAAGGGGGATTTGTAGACCCAAGTATACATTTTCTCCTCATCAAGTCTGAAAACTATTATTTTTAATAATAATAATAATAAATTGCTATTTCCATTGGGTTCATAATATATAGTTTTTTGTTATATGTTTTTATATATTTTCATGTTATCTACTCCAAAGTCTTCATCATTTGATTTGCAGGTTTAATGAGCATATTAGCAGTCATCATTTGTTGTTAGGGTGTTTGTCACCAACAACTTAAGTGGATAATTTTAGTACACATTCCAAAACTTTCAATACTAACAAATGGTGACTCCACTAGGTCTTTTTTCGTCAAAAAATGGTGACTCAATTGGTTTAATTAAGAACATTGATAACTTTTGTGTCAACATTTTTCAGAATTTCTACCCTTTGCTGGAAAATTCTTGCTTCTATTAGGTTTCCATATCTTTTTTGCAGGTCACAGGTACCAGCCACAGAGGATATGGCACAATATAACAGATATGTCGAGAAGGATCTTGGTTAGAGAGAACACTTTTTGGACTAGTAACTAAACCCTAGAACACACTATTTTGACCAGTTTCTACATCGGGTGGACTTAATAGGTCAGAATCCATGTCCTCCTTTTTTCTAGATTTTTTCATAATTTTCATTTTTGACTGAGAGTTTTGCCTATGTGTTGGGAGGGGTTTTTGTACTTTTCTTGTTCAACCATAGACCTAGAGTCTCTTAGTATTTTTCTCATTTTTAGGAAGGGAAAATCACTTTAGGGTTTAGAATACACCAGGCCATTTAGGAGAAAATTCGTTGAGTTAAGGAGTATATTCTATATAACTTTCAGCTAATGTTTTCCAACATTATTTCCATCATTTTCTAGTCCTTTTTAGGCCATAATTACAACTCTTTGTTTCCTTCTAAGACTTGTGATGCTTTTTGTTTTAGGATCCTCTTGAGCATCCTCCTTTTTATGGAGTTTCTTTTATGCTATTTTCCAATACTTTGCCTCTTTCTTTTGTTGGATATTTGACATCATTTTAGCATATTTGGCCCTAGATCTCAATACCTATAGACATTAGATATTTTGACCTTCCATTCCTTTGGGTCACTTTTTTTTTCCATTACTTTTGTTACTTCTTCATAGCCATTTTCGGTGGAGAATTGTGTGCTTCAGCTCGCTTTTTATTTTACTCTTCATTTCTAGTATTTTTTACAGTTTATAAACTTTATTTTTCAGTAGCACTGGAATCATAAAACATGCTCAATTAACTCATCCATTGGCAGAATATACACACACTCACACCCTAAGAGAATGTGATCTTGGCTACATGCTCCAAGCTACGAATAGAAACAATCCAAATTAGTAATAAATTAACTCGCATAGATTAAGGACACTTGGGAAATAAGGCAAAAGAATCTAGTAGTTAGGTTTCAGATTTGTGTGAAAGGATTCCAAAAACCCCCTTTCATCACTTACACCAAGACATAGGCAATTATTCTTATAGGGAGCTTGAAATCCTTCACAATCCCATGTTCAAAACAGGCACACACCAAAAACCTGATTCATAAGGGGTGAGGCTTAGGTCTTAGTGTGGGAAAATATCCATGAGGTTACCTCACTCCTTGGTCCAGGGCTCCAAATTGTTGACTAAAGACCAAGAATACCATGATTTGACCACTCCCGTGGGACGAAGGTAACCTTAGTGTCTAGTCTTAGGAAAACACCCTATAGGGATGGTTGTTGGAAGCAACCATCTCTCTACTCCACCTTCGTCTAGCTAACCCTACTTGTGGACATCAAACCCTATAAAATAAGAAGTCTTTTGTCAAGCCATCTAAAACAATAGAACTAGGACTTGATTCAGGATTTAGACAACCTTTAGGCTAGAGGTGTTTTTTTAATCAGAGGTGTCTAGTTGGATTAGAGTAACATATCATTATAATCTGTTTTCACTTTGCATCACAGCACTAGTTGCTTTCCTGTTGTTTTTTACTTTCTTTTTTTATCCTCTCCCATAGTATTTCAAGTTTTATTTTTTCCTGACACCATTTCACCCCCTAAATGATTATCACGGAGACTTCATGGGCTTCACCACTAATTTCCTTTAGGAGATTCTCTCACCCCTACTCAACAAGTAAGGGTTACTCGATCCCATCCTCCACCTACTCCACATACAGACTCTAGTTCCTCTTTTTCCTCGAGTTCCTCCTTTGATTACACATCCTCCCAACCATAAATCACTACCATCTCAGGCGCGAGTGTAGGTAGTAGAAACCTAGGTGGTAACACTAGTCCTAACTAGGGTAACCCTAGAGGTGGTAACACTAGTCCTAAATAGGGTAACCCTACGGGGGTAACAATAGTACTAACTAGGGTAACCCTATAGGTGGTAACACCAGAACCTATTTATATATGGCCACTAATCCAACCTTACTTCCATAAATGGTTGGTGAACTCAAATATCAACATGTCTTTCTGTAGTGCTAAAGAAGGCATCCCATAATTTTAAAACGGATTGTTTTTGCCCCTCAAATTCAATTATTTGCATGGGAAAGTATGTGCATGATCCAGGCACTAGGCTTTACATTATTGTATTTACTAAAGAGTAAGTGAATTCTAAAAATGGGTTTTATATCCAAGTAATAAAATTAGTATAGAAAATTGGTATAGTTTAAAATCTAGGATGCAACAATTTGAAATATATCAATAATGACAAATAAGAGGAAAGTACATGTTTGAAGACATGGACTAGGAAAAATGGGGCTCTTGGCATTGAGAGTTCAATAGAGAAACATTGTGTCCAGGTTGCCAATGATCAACTTCAGGACATTGTGAACGTATGAAGCTACTGTAATAAAAAAATGTAAATTCCTTAAATTAGATTGTAATTTTCCAACAAAATTGTGAATTGTGGAAGACTTGTTGGAATAAATTTCTTCCAATATTGTATCAACTACATACAATAATAATTTGATAATTTCATAAGAATAGGTTGGTTGGATATTAAAGGATCTTAATCTTCTCAAAAGCACTAGCTACAAGCTTGATTTTGGTAGTTAATCTCAAGTATAGGTTTGTGGCACAAAGTTATAATAAAGAAAGTGTACCTACCCTCCTCCAATCATGCAATGAATTCAACGTATTATGAAGGTGGAAACTAATGCCTCTCGTGTTTGGTGAGTACCAAGAAAATCATTTCTTATACCTTTCTTATTATTCGATCTCATTTTAGTTAACAAACAGGGAATGGAAATTCTATTAGAATTACAAGTGACATTTGGATTGGTTTAGAATTTGATTTACATATGGATAAAAATATAAGAGTTTCATGGATGATGCAAGCATTCTATATAATAGACCTTCTTATTGGCTTAAATGAAACATTGAAAACAAAAACCTTATTTTTGCATCTTTCTTCCTCAAAAAACAATTCTATGTATCTCTCAAACATATACTCTAGCACACAAGATTACCTTGGTTACTCCTCATAGAAACAAGTTGTTCATTAAAATAGCTAGAGTAATTGGATGGCCCATATAACCATCTCCATTTTCACTTGATACGACCTAGTATAAAACTGTTAGAAGATGTAGACAAACTAGAACAGTGAGCATATCCATTGACATGAAAACACATAGTGAACTTTGGATACAGTATAGAGTTTTAATTTGGATAATATAAAGGACTGGTGACAATGGTACGGAAACTTGATCTCCTTTTAAAGGGTTGATGATGATTGTTAGTCATGATCATGAAAGCTAAAAGTTGGAAAAAAAAATCCTAAATACCATCTGATTACCACATGAAATTTTATGATTAGAATAGTTAGATGATAAACATTGATTCTAGGGCTACCTAGAAAGTATAAAGTTGCTAGAATTGGTCTCAACAATAGTTTCTCTATAAGAGGTAGAAGGAAAAGAGGATTTAAAGCAGATTTATTGGAATAATTAATTATTCCAAGCAATTTATGGTCCCTATCCATGACCTTGTTGACCCTATCCATGAGACGACATGGCATCGCCCACATGGAGGCCATGTAGGTACCTTCGAAGAATGGAATCATATTTGTTAATGTGGTTGTGCCATCTGGGACACATGTGGATGCCACATGAATACCACATGGCTTCCATGTGGTAGCCCATTACAGACGACACGTAATATGAGTAGGCAAAGTTTAAGTAGGAATAACTTTCAATTCGGGAACCATTTTTTCAAGTAGCTAATGTTTTCCAACATTATTTCCATCATTTTCTAGTCCTTTTGAGGCCATAATTACAACTCTTTGTTTCATTATGAGACTTGTGATGCTTTTCTTTTTAGGATCCTCTTGAGCATCCTCCCTTTTCTGGAGTTTCTTTTATGCTATTTGCCTACACATTGCCTCTTGTTCTTTTCCTTCAGGTCACTTGTCTTTTCCATCACTTTTGTTGCTTCTTCATAACCATTTTTATGTAGAATTGTGTGCTTCAGATCACTTTTTATTTTACTGTTCATTTCCAGTATTATTTGCAATTTATGCACTTTATTTTTTAGTAGCATTGGCGTCATAAAACATGCTCAATTAACTCATCCATTGGCACATTATACACACACTCACACGCTAAGAGAATGTGACCTTGGCTACATGCCCCAAGCTAAGACTCCAAACACTCCACATATTAGCAATAACTTAACTCACATAGATTAAGGACAGTTGGGAAATAAGGAAAAATAATCTAGTATTTAGGTTTAGGATTTGTGGGATAGGATTCCAAAAACCCCCTTTCATCACTTACACCAAGACATAGACGATTGTTCTTATAAGGAGCTTGAAATCCTTCTCAATCCCATGTTCAAAACTGTTGCACACTAGAAACCCGATTCATAGCGAGTGAGGCTTAGGTCTCAGTGTGTGCAACTCTCCATGAGGTTACCCAAATCATTAGTTGAGGGCTCCACATTGTTGACTAAATACCAAGAACACCATGATTTGACCACCCCTGTGGGACGAAGGTAACCTTAGTGCCTAGTCCTAGGAAAGACCCTATAGGCATGGAAGCAACCATCTCTCTACCCCACCTTCGTCTAGTCAGCCCTACTTGTGGACATAAAACCCCATCAAATAAGAAGTCTTTTGGAAAGCCATCTAAAATAATAGAACTAGGACTTGATTTAGGATTTAGACAACCATTAGGCTAGATGTGTTTTTTTATAGGAGTTGTTTGGTTGGATCAAAGTAACATATCATTATAATTAGTTTGCACTTCACATCACTACAATAGGGGTTTTCTTGTTTTTTTTTACTTTCTTTATTTATCCTCTCCCCATAAATTTCAAGTTTTATTTTTTCGTGACACCATTTCACCCCCTAAATGCTTGTCACGTAGACTTCGTTGCCTTCACCACTAGTTTCCTTTAGGAGATTCTCTCACCCCTGCTCGACAAGTAAGGGTTCCTCGATCCCGTCCTCCACCTAGTCCACGTATAGACTCTAGTTCCTCTTATTCCTCAAGTTACTCCTTTGATTACACATCTTTCCAACCCTAAATCACTACCATGTTAGGTGCTAATGTAGGTAGTAGAAACCTAGGTGGTAACACTAGTTCTAACTAGGGTAACCCTACATGTGGTAACACTAGTCCTAAATAGGGTAACCCTACAGGGGGTAACACTAGTACTAACTAGTGTAACCCTATAGGTGGTAACACCAGAACCTCTTTAGATATGGCCACTAATCCAACCTTACTTCCCTAAATGGTTGGTAAACTCAAATATCAACATGTCTTTTTGTAGTGCTAAAGAAGGTATCCCATAATTTCAAAACATATTGTTTTTACCCCTCAAATTCAATTATTTGTATGAGAAAGTATGTGCATGATCCAGTCACTAGGATTTACATTATTTTATTTACTAAAGAGTAAGTGAATGCTAAAAATGGGTTTTATATCCAGGTAATAAAATTAGTATAAAAAATTGGCATAGTTTAAAATCTAGAAGTGGATGCAACAATGTGCAATATATCAATAATGACAAATAAGACGAAAGTACATGGTTGAAGCCACGGACTAGGAAACATTGGGCTCTTGACATTGAGAGTTCAATAGAGAAACATTGTGTCCAGGTTGGCAATGGTGAACTTGAGGACATTGTGAACTTACGAAGCTACTGTAATAAAAAATGTAAATTTGTTAAATTAGATTGTAATTTTCCAACAAAATTGTGAATTGTGGAAAACTTGTTGGAATAAATTTCTTCCAAGGCTATATCAACTACATGCAATAATAATTTGATAATTTCTTAAGAATAGTTTGGTTGGATATTAAAGGATCTTAATCTTCTCAGAAGCCCTAGCTACAAGGTTGATTTTGGTAGTTCATCTCAAGCATAGGTTTGTGGCACAAAGATATAATAAAGAAAGTGTACCTACCCTCCTCCAATAATGCAATGAATTCAACGTATTATGAAGGTGGAAACTAATGCCTCTCATGTTTGGTGAGTACCAACAAAATCATTCCTTATACTTTTCTTATTACTAAATCGCATTTTAGTTAACAAACAAGGAATGGAAATTCTATTAGAATCACAAGTGACATTTGGATTGGTTTAGAATTTGATTTACATATGGATAAAAATCTAAAATTTTTATGGATGATGCAAGCATTCTATATAATAGACCTTCTTATTGGCTTAAATGAAACATTGACAACAAAACCCTCATTTGTGCATCTTCCTTCCTCAATAAACAATTCTATGTATCTCTCAATCATATACTCTAGCATACAAGATTCCCTTGGTTACTCCTCTTAGAAACAAGTTGTTCATTAAAATAGCTAGAGTAATTGGATGGCCCATATAACCATCTCCATTTTCACTTGATACGACCTAGTATAAAACTGTTAGAAGATGTAGACAAACTAGAATGGCGAGCATATCCATTGACATGAAAGCACATAGTGGACTTTGGATATAGTATAGAGTTTTAATTTGGATAATAAAAAGGATTGGTGACAATGGTATGGAAATTTGATCTCGTTTTAAAGGGTTGATAATTATTGTTAGTCATGATCATGAAAGCTAAAAGTTGAAAAAAAAGATCCTAAATACCATCTAATTACCACATGAAATTTTATGCTTAGAATAGTTAGATGATAGACATTGATTCTAGGGCTACCTAGAAAGTACAAAGTTGGTAGAATTGGTCTCAATAATAGTTTCTCTATACAAGGTAGAAGGAAAAGAGGATTTAAAGCACATTTATTGGAATAATTCATTATTCCAAACAATATATGGTCCCTATCCATGACCTCGTGGGTCCTATCCATGAGACGACATGGCATCGCCTACGTGGAGGCCATGTAGGTACCTTCCAAGAGTGGAATTATATTGGTTAATGTGGTTGTGCCATCTGGGCCACATGTGGATGCCACATGAATACCGCATGGGTTCCATGTGGCAGCCCATTACAGATGACACGTAATATGATTAGGCAAAATTTAAGTAAGAATAACTTTCAAGTCGGGAATCATTTTTTCAAGTAGCTAATGTTTTCCAACATTATTTCCATCATTTTCTAGTCCTTTTTAGGCCATAATTACAACTCTTTGTTTCATTATGAGACTTTTGATGCTTTTCTTTTTAGGATCCTCTTCAGCATCCTCCTTTTTCTGGAGTTCCTTTTTTGCTATTTGTCAACACTTTGCCTCTTTTTTCTTTTTCTTTTTTTCTTTGGGTCACTTTTTTATCCATCACTTTTGTTTCTTCTTCATAACCATTTTTGGTGGAGAATTGTGTGCTTCAAATCACTTTTTATTTTACTGTTCATTTCTAGTATTATTTACAGTTTATGCACTTTATTTTTCAGTAGCATTGGCATCATAAAAGATGCTCAATTAACTCATCCATTGGCACATTATGCACGCACTCACACCCTAAGAGAATGTGATCTTGGCTATATGCCCCAAGCTAAGACTTCAAACACTCAATATTAGCAATAACTTAACTCACATAGATTAAGGACACATGGGAAATAAGGCAAAAGAATCTAGTATTTAGGTTTAGGATTTGTGGGATAGGATTCCAAAAACCCCCTTTCATCACTTACACCAAGACATAGACAATTGTGCTTATAAGGAGCTTGAAATCCTTCACAATCCCATGTTCAAAACTGGTGCACACTAGAAACCCGATTCATAAGGGGTGAGGCTTAGGTCTCAGCGTGTGCAACTCTCCATGAGGTTACCCAACTCATTAGTTGAGGGCTCCACATTGTTGACTAAATACCAAGAATACCATGATTTGACCACCCATGTGGGACGAAGGTAACCCTAGTGTCTAGTCTTAGGAAAAGACCCTATAGGCATGGTTGCTGGAAGCAACCATTTCTCTACCCCACCTTCGTCTAGTCAGCCCTACTTGTGGACATGAGACCCCATCAAATAAGAAGTCTTTTGGAAAGCCATCTAAAACAATAGAACTAGGACTTGATTCAAGATTTAGTCAACCTTTAGGCTAGATGTGTTTTTTTACAGGAGTTGTTTGGTTGGATCAGAGTAACATATCATTATAATTAGTTTGCACTTCACATCACTACAATAGGTGTTTTCTTATTGTTTCTTACTTTCTTTATTTTCCTCTTCCCATAGTATTTCAAGTTTTATTTTGTCGTGACACCATTTCACCGCCTAAATGCTTGTCATGGAAACTTCGTGGCCTTCACCACTAGTTTCCTTTAGGAGATTCTCTTACCCCTGCTAGAAAAATAAGGGTTCCTCGATCCCATCCTCCAACGAGTCCACGTACAGACTCTAGTTCCTCTTACTCCTCGAGTTCCTCCTTTGATTACACATATTTCCAACCCTAAATCACTACCATGTCACGTGTTAATGATACTACCATACTCGTTCCCATGCACTTCGACTTTCAGAGCAACGGGTGGGTAGTGGGAGGAGAAGTGAACACAACGTTTGCTCGGCATTTAATGAAATTTCCTAGATATGTTCCGCCTTCCTCCCGTAACTTCCGTAAATTCCTTGTCACATGCGTGTTAGGGAGATGTATGATATCCTCCAAATCCGGAACACTTTATGCCATATCTGAGAGGTCAGATACAGAGGTATCCAATTGGGTGTATTTACGCTATGGATGATTTAGCAAGTGGATGGAGGCTAGTTCAGAGCCCGAAAAGTGAGCACACTCAACAAGTTGATCCCTTCAAACTCCCTAAGCTTCCTAAAGGTAAATATGTATGGACTAGAACTAATTGTTGGGAAATAAATGAGCAAGATATACTCCTAGTTGTTCTACATTTTGTGTATATGCGAAAGAGTCTCTGGGCGAGGTATGCGTGGTGGATCTTCAACAAAGATGATGGTGTTAAAAACTATGGTTACGATGAGTTAAATCGGTCGGCTTTAAAAAATGCTTCCGATATTTCATTCTTGAAAATTGAAATGTGAAAATTTTGAAATTGGTTTATTTAATGATAAGTTTTTTAATTGATTTTTTTAATTAGTTAAAAAGTTTGGCAATTTTTCTATATGTATTTGCTATGGATATTGGATACGGAAGGTGCATTTATCTTAAAAATCATGATATGAAAAATTATTTAATATAATATTAATGTTTTTGGCAAAAGTGGACTTTCACTAAGGATCACACTCACTCATTAGTGGGACAAACTTGATAGTTGAAGACTACATGAAGATGAAAATAATAATTTTTATTTCCATTTCCATAATTTTACTTGGGTAACTTGGAATTTCTTTTTGGCATGCAAGAATACATACTAATGCTACATAAAAATCACTACTCCCTCTTAGCGAGGGAGGTATTCTCTACAAGTGACTTTTCCTTGCTGAAATTTATCCTTCCTTAAGAAAAGTTCATGAGATTTTCAAGTTGATTCATGTGTATAAAATAAATCCATTCTAGATTGGGTAATTTGATTCACTCATATGTACGTAAGCATCTATGGTTTCTGGCCAAAGTCCTTAATGGCTCCTTAGGAAAATGTATCAATCTCCTTTGTTCATAACCTAGGCAAATACTCTTGGAATTTGAGTTCTTTTAGCTTCTTAGGAGAGAATTTTCTTTTGGACCATTCACCTTTTTAGTCAATGTCTTTGATGACCTAGCAAAGTCCTTCTCGCTTCAAAGGTGAATTACATCTCTCTCCTTCAGTCGACAGAGCCAAGTCCTTTTGGCTTCTAAGGGGAAGATTTTCCCAATCCTATAATTTCCCTCAGACATTCACTTATGGCTGACCTATTAAAGTCCTCTTGACTTAATAGTTGACTATATCCTATAATTTCCTCATTAATTACCTTGCATCATTCACCTTTTTGGTCAGATTCCTTTATCACTTAGGCAAGTCATTCTGGCAGCCAATTTGTCTAAGTTTCAAAGGTGAATGTATTCATCTCCACTAGTCAAATTCCTTGTTGCAAAAAACTAATCATTCCCTTCTAATAAGGGATACATTCAACATCAAACTAAGCTCTTTTTGTCCTTTTACGTTGAGGTGGGTAAAAGAAGTTTTGAAAAGAGGAAGAGATGAAGAGGAAAACTCTTATTTTGTGGCTATATTGATAGACATAAGGATCGTGGTATATTGGAATTTACTTGCAAAACATTTCTCTCCAAAAATATTAGGCAATAACATGTCTAAAAATAAATATTTCAAAAGCATTTCGAACACACATAAATGCTAGAAGAAATAACATGTAGTTATAATGGAGTAACATCTTCCTCTTTTATGGTTGTTATCTGTTAAATTATGGTATGTTCTACGCTTAGAGAAGTTTACTTATTTTTCTTCTTATTACCCACGGATTAGCAATCACATATACGTTAAATAAAGTGCAAATAGAACATTAAATGATCAACAAAAATTAAGCCAAGACAAGAGACACAAGATGTGGTGGCTAGCCAAGGACAGATCTCAATGCAGGGAAACCCTTTGATCAAATCTTCTTTTCTCTTCAGCAGAGAGGAACAGTACAAAATCTGAATTGTGTAATTTTATATCGGTAGCAGCAAACCCTAGATCAGAAAACTCAAACTTGGTCAAACTAGTTGAAATTGACCTTAAAAATGCTTGGTCAATTTTCGGCGAACTTGTCCTCGAACAACTTGAAGAAATAGCCCTTGAACAACCCCAAAAGTATAGTCAATTTGTAGATTTCTAAAGTCAACTTGCAGCCCTAAACTAGGGTAGTCAACACCAGCCAAACCAAAGGTCAGATCACCTCGATTTTCATGCCAAAAATTGTGGCTTGCCTAGGAGAGGCAACCACACCCAATCCGCACTTCTAGATGGTCATTGCTTGGTCAACGTTGGTCAAAGAGATGACCTGCTACCCTAGCGTCCTTCTTTCTTTGTCTTCCTTTCCCTAAGACATCTTCCTTCCAGCCACACATGAGAGAGAGAGAGAGGCTTCTTTTATGCGTAAGAGATAGAGAGAAGATGAATGAATGAATTGTCCAAATGAGAAGGAGGCTCCTTGTATTTATATGCAAACGTTGAGGATGAATAGACGTGACTGTTGGGATTCTGACCCTACATAAGTTGCTAGCCGACCTTGACAATTTGTCCATAATCTAAATAAATTCATATCCCCATAAATGCTTATCGGAATCAGATGATCTTTAGATCAATCATACACCTCTCGATGAGAGGAATCTAAGAAAAATATCATAAGCCATAAATAGGGTGATGCACATGGAGTTTGGCCCTAGTTTCAAATTTTAACACTCCTTCTCAACTAGGGAGAACTTCATCTACAATCCGTCAGACTGTCGCTGCTATTTGTCCATCAAAAGCAATATCTTGTACAGCTTGACCACACTCTGATCTACGTTACTTTGCTCTTTTATGCTCAAACTATGAAGGAGAAGAAATGATCGAGGATGTATCATACCATCCTCCACTGACCTAAAGTCAGTCTCGGAGTGTGAACCACTCTCACTAATTCGAGATCAGTACCATTGATCCCAGATCAATGGAGGTCATCCTGGCATAGGGAGTACGGTAGATAGAGCGATTCGTCCATCACTAATACTACTATGGTCCTTATCCTCATTTCCTAGCTCATTAATCAGATGAGAGGTACTTCCCATGAGTCCCAGACTGCATGGGTAGGATGCCTCGATAGGAGAACTAATCATCCTGTGCATAGGAGAACGAATCATCCTGTCAAGTGGATTCCATGGAGAACTAATCATCCTAGCCTATAGGAGAAATAATCATCATATTCCATAATCGCCATAGAGAATGAATCATCTTGGCCCACAGGAGAACTAATCATCCTGTTCCACAGTCACCACGTGGTGTCACAGGGGAAGGTTGAACCTTTACCCTGTACATAGTGCACCACTAGGGGATGGCGAGTCACCTAGTGGTCACACGTCGCTCCAAGAAGTACCCCGCGCCTCCTAGAGCTCCCAGAGCTCAATACATCATACTTGGCCCTCATAATAGGGTCTCTGAATGACACCAAGTCGTTCTCAGAAAGTCAAGAATTTGACCTTTCCTAGGGGCTTTGTAAAAATGTTGGCGACCTATTCATTTGTATTGATATGTTGGAGCCTTATTGCTCCTTGCTGCACCATATATCGAATATAGTGGTACCTAATATCGATATCCTTGGAGCGATCATGAAATATGGGATTCTCTGATAAACAAATCCCGATCTAGTTGTCACACAGCATCACGGTCGTATCCAATGTAAATCTAAACAACTCACAAAAGAGCTTTCGCAACCAGACTACCTCACAGGAGGCCATGCTAGGAACAATGTATTTTTCCTCAGTGGTGCTCAAATCCACCGACTTCTACTTCCGCCTAATCTAAGATATTGAGGCAGATCCCAAAGAGAAACAACACCTGAAAGCGCTCTTTTGTTCCACCACACTGCCTACCCAATCAGCATCAATATACCCAAGTAGTCTCACATCTCCGGCAGTGTATCTCAACCCATGAGTGATTATGCCACGAAGATATCTCAACATATTCTTAGCACCAATCTAATGTCAGTGGTGAGGCTCAACCATATGTTGACTCAATGTGGTGACTGCAAAGCATATATTTGAATGGGAGTTCACCAAGAACATAAATGCTCCGATGAGTTGACAATACTTGGTAGCATTTTGTAAAATAGGTCTGACAGCATTACCGCTTAACTTCTCGAAGTCAAGCTCCATTGGGGTAGTTACTGGCTTGCAGTCCACCATGCCGATTCTCTCAAATATCTTCACCACATATTTTCCTTGAGACAAGAAAATCTCCTTGGTTTCTACCAGACTTCGAGTCCTACGAAATAGTATATAAGTCCTGGGTCTTTCATCTCGAACTAAGAAGCCAACTCCCTCTTACATTCATGAATGAGAGGGTCTGCACCTATGAGAAAGAGGTCATCAACATATAGCACCAATATGAGAGGCTTGTCATCTATAACGTTAGAGTAAAGGTTAGGGTTGGCTTCACTACTAGTGAATCCCAGCTTCATCAAGTAGCTATCGGTCCTCTCATACCATACTTGGGGTGCTTTCTTTAGCCCATAAAGGGCCTTCTTCAACCTACACACATGAGATTATCGATCATAAGTCTCAAATCCTTCGAGTTGCTCCACATAGACCTCTTGTTTGATCGAACCATGTAAGAACGTAGTCTTGACATCCATCTGATGTAGGTTTCATCCTTGTGTAGCAGCAATGGCTATGATTGAGCAGATGGTGGTATATTGGGTAATAGGTGCAAATATCTCATCATAGTCTATACCTTCCTTTTCGGAGAAGCCACGAGCGAAAAAATGAGACTTATACTTTTCTGCACTTCCATCAACTCCATACTTTATCTTGTAAAGCCATTTTGAAGTGACAACTACTTTGTCCTGGGGTGTGGGAAACACATCCCAAACATATTTTTTCATAATGGAATCATATTCCTCAGTCATAACATCCTTCTATACTTAATGCTTGACAGCATCTATGAATGGCAAAGGCTCATTTTGGATGATCGTGCTCATGATGGTCAAGTATCCCTGATACCTGTTTGGTTTCTTACTTTCATGGAAGGTTCCTCTGGGTGCAATGTGTCCTTCAGCATCATCAAGTGTCCCGCTAAGCCATGAAGGCATCTTCCTAGAAGAGGAAGGCTCTTGCAGAGGAGGATCAACATGATCCATAGGTTCTTCCACATTAGGCATCGTCACATCTTCCTTTTACTTTGGTTCTTCGGTGTCGGCTTCTTTAGATCCCCTTAAAGTAGGAAGATTGTCTACTTTGCTAAGATCCATATCTTCATCAAAGGTGACATCAAGAATAATCACGACTTCCCTTTGACCAGCTACATAGATTCTATAGCCCTTAGTATTTTCAATACAGCCCACGCAGATTCCTTTCTTTCTAGATGCACCCAATTTATTCCTTTTCTCTTTAGGCACATGAAAAAATACAGGGCTTCCAAAAATTCTAAAATGAGATACGTTAGGTTTCTTACCGATGAACATTTCTTTGGGAGTCTTGGAACCCAATGCTTAATGAGGGCATCAACTTTGTACATATATGACAGTATTTGCAGGTTCAACCCATAGAAAGTTCAGGAAGTCTTTGATCATGGAGCATAGCATAGACAACTTCCACAATTGTACGATTCTTCCTTTCTGCCACACCATTCTGCTTAGGAGTATATGGTGTAGTAGTCTCCCTCTTAATGCCATTCTCTTTGTAAAAGTCATGAAACTCATTAGATTCATGTTCAGTCCCATTATCAATCCTTAAGGTCTTGATCTTCTTTTCGGTTTGATTCTCGATCAAGGCTTTGAAGTGATGAAACCAGGAGAACACTTCATCTTTCTTTTTCAAGATGTATATCCAAGCCTTGCAAGAATAATCATTTGTAAAAGGGAGGTAATATAAATATCCTCCCAAGGAGTTCATAGGGATCATACTGGATATGTCTGAGTGGACCAACGACAATATATCAGAGATCTTGCTTTGGCTTGAGGGGAATGGTCCCCTTTTGAGCTTTCCTTCAGCACATCCTAGACATAGACATTCTGGCTCTAATCTGAACTCGAGCATCCTGGTCACCATCTTTCTTACATCAAGTAGAGCTTTATAATGAAGGTGAGAAAACCTCCAATGCCATAGTTTGGACTAAAGAGATGTGTCATAAGACATGACACCTAGCAGACTTCCTCCGACCTGGTATAATGAATCAACTCGAAACCCAAGAGTAAAAGCATATTTAAAGTTATTTTTCCATACACATACCTTGCCATCGCTGAAGGCCACCTCGTAGCCTTTGTCTTCCATTGCTGAAATGGACACTAGGTTCGTTTTTAGATCAGGTACATATAATACATCTTGTAAGTGGATGGTATTACCCTAATTCAATTGAAGAGTGACATTTCCTACGTCTTTTACGGGATATTTTGAATTATCCCCAAGAATAATTTCTAGGTTGGCTTCCTTCTCTATCAGATTATAGAGAGCTTATTTGTAACTAGTGAAGTTCCTTGAGACACCGCTATCAATAAGCCAATTTCCCAACGAGTTTGGGGGGGTAGTAGTAGATAGAGTTGTTGGTAGATAATATTCATCTTTCTTATTGTTAACAATGTTAGATTCATACCTGGAATTTCTTGCCCTCTTGAATGGTTGTCCTCTTCCTTGATTTCCAGCACTTCTTTTACCTCTGTCATTTGACCTGCCATTCCTTTGATTGTCTTGAGAGGGATTTTGATCATCGTCTCGGTGTGAGTCCCTTTTATCAGGGCACTCCCTTGCATAGTGACCTGTTTTATCGCAATTGTAACATCGACCATTTCTACCACCTTTTGGTCCAACATTTCCTTTGAATTTAGCCCTGGAATTGTTTCTTCTTTTAGTATGAGAAGAAAAGGTAGAGGGATGACCTTTAAGTATGGGGATTTATTGCTCTTCCATCCTTGTTTCTTCTTGAATGCATGTGGCCATTAATTCCTCAAATCCAGGAATTACGTTATTTTTTAGAAGAGTAGTCCCGAATATATACCATTCAAATGGCAGTCCTCCAAAATTTGTGAGTGTCATTTCCCTGTTAGGAATTACTTCTCCGATAGATAGGAGATCGTTCTTGATCTCAGTGATCCTTAAGAAATATTCTTGCATACTCTCATCTTTTCCCTTCTTAATTTCTTTCAGCTTATTTCTAAGAAACAAGACTTGATTTGCATCATTAACTAAAAATAAACTCACTATTCTATCGTAGATTTCCTTGGAAGTGTTCAGCTCGGAAACATAGGCAACCAAGCGCTTATTGATAGAGTCCGAGAGGAGCTTCCTTGCTTTGACTCCTCCCCTGCTCCATTTGCTCCTAGTAGCAGCGAATGCATTTGATGGAGGTTCAACAATTCTGCCTCTCACATGGTCCAACACTTCCTATTCTTCTAATGTTAGATTGAGAGACATCTTCCATCCGTGCGAGTCAGACTTCTCACGGAGTTTGTCTTTAGCAAGGAAGTGTGTTGAGGACCCCATGATTTCTTTAAGATAACCTTTCCAACCTTCTCTTCGATGATCACTCTTGCTCTTGCTCTTGCTTGAGCTTTGTCTTCACCTCGGTCCTGATACGATGTTAAATTATGGTATGTTCTATGCTTAGAGCAGTTTACTTATTTTTCTTCTTATTACCCATAGATTAGCAATCACATATACATTAAGTAAAGTGCAGATAGAGCATTAAATGATCAACAGAAAACAAGCCAAGACAAGAGACACAACATGTGGTGGCTAGCCAAGGACAAACCCCAATGCGGGGAAACGATTTGATCAAATTTTATTTTATCTTCAATAGTTCAGTAGAGAGAAATAGTACAAAATCTAAATTCTGTAATTTTATATTAGCAGTAGCAAACCCTAGATCAACAAAGTCAAACTTGGTCAAACTTGTTGAATTTACCTCTAAAATGCTTGGTCAATTTCCAGTCAACCTGTCCTCGAACAACTAGAAGAAACAACCCTTGAATAGCTCCAAAAGTATAGTCAATTTGCAGATTTATGAAGTCAACTTGCAGCCCTAAACTAGGGCAGTCAACACTAGTCAAACCAGAGGTCAGATCACCTCGGTTTTCATGCCAAAAATTGGGGTTTGCTTAGGAGAGACAACCACACCCAATTTGCACTTCTAAATGGTCAATGCTTGGTCAACGTTGGTCAAAGAGATGGCCTGCTGCCCTAGCATCCTTATTTCTGTGTCTTCCTTGCCCTAGGACATCTTCATTCCAACCACAAGTGTGAGAGAGAGAGGCATCTTTTATGCATAGGAGAGAGAGAGAGAAGATGAGGGAAAGAATTGTCCAAATGAGGAGGAGGCTCCTTGTATTTATATGCAAACTTTGAGGATGAATAGACGTGATTGTTGGCCTTCTAAGCCTACATAAGTTTGTTGGCTGACCTTGAGAATTTGTCCATAATCAAAATAAATCCATATCTCCACAAATACTTATCAGAATCAGATTATCTTTAGGTCAATCCTGCACCTCTCGATGAGAGGAATCTAGGAAAAAAATTAGAAGCCATAAATAAGGCGATCCACATGGAGTTTGGCGCTAGTTTCCAATTTTAACACTCCCTCTCAACTAGGGAGAACTTCATCTACAATCTGTCAGACTGTCGAACTGTTAGATCTTGAAGAGTTGAAGGTAGCAAATCTAATGATTGCAATTGAAACTCCTCACACCGAGAATACGAGTAGACATGACCTTTCTCTCCTTGGGTCTTCTTCAATGCCTTCACTTTACTTCTCCATGTTCTTTTGAAGTTTATGAAACTATCCTTAGATAGGTGACCTAGCGGTTTCAGTATTAATTCAAAGATCAAAATTACAATACTTTGCAAATTACAATACAAGATCAAAGAAACACTTCGTTCCAACCTGTGGGCTTCTCTGATTTGATATTTCTTTTATAACTTTCCTAAAGGAATCTAATCTAATCTAAGATATGAAACAAAGTCGAAATAATTGAGGGTCCTGTTGGCACTTTCTTTATCCGACGGTGTCTACTCAATCCTTCTGGTACAATAATTCTCCCAGAATCCATCATCTTTGAGTACTCTTCATCCCAATTGATATCGTGAGGGTCTTGTGCATATGCATATGTGTCCTGAGAAGTAGATTCTTTAACTTTACCTTTTCCTTTGGCATCTGTTGATAATGTTTCTTTGTCGTTTGCAGATGCTTTTGACATTTGTCCTTGGTCCCGATTTACTTTTAATTTGTGGAGGTTCTATTGTTGTAGGGTAAACATCACTTCTTGCTTTTCCCACTTGTTTAGAAAAGGTACTGGGCTAATACCAATATCTAGAAAAGAATCTTAAAATACTTTTCTAAAAGCAGGAGAAGGCTGAACTACCAAATCAATACCATCTAGAAGCTCCCACTTAAAGATCTGAAATATGTTAGTGGAAGTCTCGATTGCATGTTGGACCCATAATCTACAGTTTTAATTAATGCATGCATTTGATTTCCATCCAAATTCAAAAATCATTGAAGTGCATATTTTGTTTGACAATAGTAGATTGATAATATGAACTACATTGTTGTTTCAATTTCCTGAAATAATGTTGATTGTGATTAATGCTATTTGGTTAATCACGAATCTTAAAACTCTCGGTTCTCCTTGCAGTTCATCTATTTGTTGTAAAACCTGTTTCTTTTCTATTAATTTTAAATTTCCAAATTCTTTGAACCAAAGAGCTAGCTGTTTGATCATTTCTATTTTATTACTGGTCTTGTTTTCTCCCTCTATCACATGACAGAATACTTGCACAAAAGGATTTGGAAAAATACTTTCTCTTAATCTTAGACTTTGGTAATCCCAAAGGGATGAGAAATTCCTTAGATATCGCAGAGTTCTCTGGATGCACTGAGACGCTGTAATAGATGGCCTTTTCCTGCAAAATCCTTCTTTAATCTCCTAATTGGTAAATTTTTGAAAATTTCATATTGCGGAAAAGTGTCATTAGGTGCATAGTTTTCTTCAAATCTTTGTAGAAAAGATGCTTCAAGTTCCTCAAAAATATCAGGAATTTTTAACGAGAAGAGATATTTTTCTAATTCTCCTTTGATTGGAATAACTTTTATATCCAAAATTTGAGCTCCTGTGTATATGCTTAGAGAAAAGTTTATTCCACCTATCAACTGATAGTAATTCAATGCTTTGAGGATCCAAATCATATTTTCAGTGAATTGACTAGACCATAGAGGACCATAGATCTGATAAACTTTTAAAATAAATATTTACCTTCATGTTGGGCAAATGGTATACCTTTAACAAATCAACATCTAGGCCTAATGATATTCCAATGTTTTTAGACTGCCATGCTTGGCATCTTTGAATCCACTGATTCCTCCTCAGATGCAGACCCACAACTTTCTTGTTTTCTTCTATTAAGTGACTCACATGGCTTTCAAGAATTCTGAATCTGTCTACAGATGTGCTGAAATTATCATCTTGGGGTCCTTTTCCTAGTATTATAAACAATTTTCCTGGTGATGTGACAAAAACCTTACTCATATCTCTAGTTAAAGAGTCTGCTGAAAAATTAGAAATGCCAGGTATCCATTCAACATCAAAATTAAATTGTTGAAACCAAATCTGCCATAAGGGCAACCTTCCTCTAGCAAGTTGTCTTGAAATCTTAGCAGACAAGAAATACTTGAAGTTCATCGAATTAGTCCTTATAAGAAACTTTATTGGTGCTAGATATAGTTCAAATTTCTGTATCCCATTAACAATTGCTAAAGTTTCCTTTTCAGAAATAAATTAATTCTTTTGACTGGGAGAGAATTCACCTGAGGAATATGCGCAAAGTTCTTCTTCTTCATTCTCCCATTTCTCAAAAAGAATTGCTGCCCAAAAACTATCATAAGCATCAATTTGTAAAATAAGAAGACCGTCACCAGGTGGTTGTAGCTTTCGAAGTTGTTGACATTCTGATTTAATCTCTTTAACTACTGTAGTGGCTTCCGCTGACCATCCTTCTCTGAGATGTTTTCTGATTGGGGTTGTTTTCTCGGACAACCTGGGAATATATCTGTGCACATAGTTTAAGACAACTAAAAATCTTTGAATTGTTTTATTGTCTTTTAGTTCATCTGGAAACTGATACAGTTTAGTAAGAACATGGTGCTACATTTGGATTTTTCCATTAACTACGTTGATCCCCAAAAATTCTATACTATCTTAAAACAAAACCATTTTCTTTTCAGAAAGGACTATGCCATGATTTTGGACTTCACTTAGAAAAATCTCTAGATGCTTTAAATGGGTTTGAAGATTGGGACTATGTACAAATATATCATCTATATATGTTACAATGAGATCATATTTACCAAAAATAAAATCCATTCTTCTTTGGAAGAATGCAAGAGCATTTTTTATGCCGAAAGGTACCACCTTCAATTGATAAAAACCTACAAGGCATTTGAAGGTAGTTTCATGTTTGTCTTCTTCCTGTATCTATATTTGATAGTATCCAAACTTCATATCAAACCTGATGAATGCTTTACTATTTTGAATTTTCTACATTATTTTCCCTGGTCCGAGCAAAGGGTAGTGAAAACCCTGGGTGATAGCATTTAGAGGTTTATAGTTAATAACCATTTAGGGCTTGCCTCTCACTATTTCTGAATGATTTTTGACTAGAAACATTGAACAAGAATAATGAGACATGTTGGGTGTTATCACCAAAATAGGAGCCTGATAGGCTGCTAATCAAATTATCTTAGTGTAACTATTTCAAACCAATCTTTTAGCTAAGGCTTAGCCTCCTCAGCCTGAGAGGGCTCTCTCAAAGGGTTAATGATATTGATTAAAGATATGGATAGATGGCTAACTCTATGGTTTGTGATTTTATAGGTTTATAGGTTGAAATATGAAGGCTAGCTACCATTGGGCTATGGATTCAAAGTATGTTTCAGTACCTGAACAAGATCAGCTTAACGTGAAAGTCAGGGCATAGAGAGTTTTTATACATCACGAAAACAATGATACAATGCAAGGAAACACAGTTTATAAAAACATGAAGGAAGTTAGAGCATCATTGATGAGTTCTAAGTAACATGTATTCATACCACTTCAAGTAAGTGAAAGAGGAAAGCCATGAGACAATAGGACATTAAAACTCTCTTTGAATCTTGAGTAGTGAAGCCAAAACATTCTACCTAGCATCGAAGTCAAGGCATTATAGAGTTCAACTGCAAAAATAAAAATATAAAACAGTGAAACACAGTTAGTTTATCTATGAAAGAAGTCAGAGCATCATTGATGAGTTCTGAGTATCATAAGAAAACACCACTGCAATTTAAGTGTTGGAAGATTCCATCAAAACAAGAACATACGAGAACTCTTCATGAATCTTGAGTTGTCTATGTAGAAACTCTGCATTAGGTTAAAAATATACATAGTCTGCACATAGAGCAGCAGCTGAGCCAAAAAGTCTGCAACCCTTTCCTAATTCAACCTCTTGCTTTATATATAGCCTTTACAATATGGATTCCCTCATCCCTTATCAAGAGAATTTAAATTTGGTATGAGTGACACCTATTCTAACCATAAAACAAACTATTAAATATAAATAACAGCTAACTAGCAGTCCTAGAGACCTAATACAACTAGGAGTGTAACTCCTTATTATGACTAAACCACCTTAACTAAACATTGAATGCATTCTTTGACAACTACAACCTCATGAGGTCAAATTTGATGAAGCCTCCCACGTTGTCGCTTACTGTTGATGATAAACCCTAGAAATTAGGGAACATGTTCCCCTGTTTTTAGGTTTAGGATCCTTGAAAATGGCACGTGGGATAGAGCCTTTATCTTCTCATCCATGACATATTTTACGAAAATGAAGGAGATTTTTGTAGTCCATGTTGGCTAAAACAAAATCCTCTCTTGGTTTTTTAAAACACTTCTCCAGCTATCCAGAATCTGTCCTTGAAAATAACGTGTAAAACAAGAATAATTCGTTCTCTTAAATTAGGGCTTCAAAGAAAGCTCAATATCTCCCAACTGAAAACACTTATGAAGAAAGTGAGGTAGGTTATTTTATTTGGAGAGCTGATGAAGAGAAATCTCCTTCAAAATTCCAAAATTCTTTTCTTGTGACCAGAAACGGATCTTGAAAAGGACAGTTAAAACGAGAAGAGAAAGCTTGACTTTCAGCAGTTTTGTAGCGCAAGTTTAACCATAAATTCCTCCCACCTCAGAACGAATTTGAAGGAAATGAAAGATGTTTTTGTAGTTCAGTATGTTAGGAAGAAAATCCTCTTTCAGTTTTCAAAATTGAGTTCTCTGTTGCTCAGGAACCCTTCTAGAAGTTGACTAGAAAAAGCAGAAAACATAGACTTTTATGCTGAAACAGGAGTTTTGAAGGGTCTCGTAGTGCGCTACGAAAACTCCTAGTTCAAAATCCATGATTTCATAGCGCGGCCAATGCAAATTCTAGGTTTTGCGCCACAAAAACTCCTAAGCAGTTTTGTAGTGCATGAAAACCTTGACAAGTTTGACACATGGAATTTTAGGTGTGATGTGGGATCGGTGATAGGTAAAACCAGAGTGTTAACCCTATTTGACAATGCCAACAAGACTCCCTTCTAGGTCCTAGACTCTAAAAAAAACCATGGAAAGACTGGACGAAGACTAACACCAATCCTTTGGAATCAAACTGATGTTCAAAATTTAGGAATTTGTTTCAGTGATAAGAGTGGCTCCACTAGGGATAGTGTGCCCTTGTGGTATACTAAGAGCCTGTAGCTCCAGTGCCAATATCCATTCTCTAGACTAAAACTCTAAACTTCTGCAAAATCTGCTCCTCAAGGGTTTAATTATTTGTTGCAAGAAGAATTCAAACTGCACCTACCGAAATTGATGCTCAGTTAACCTACCCTAAGCTTATTTGCATCTACCTACCTACCCTATCAGCTGCAATCTCCACTTGTAGCTCAAGGAACATGAAACTTCCAATGAAGCCAGTCATCGATCTGATTTGACACTTGAATCTCTTGACTATGCCTGAAGCAAAAATAAACCAGATACTGAAATAACCAAGGCAACATGAGGTGTAACTATTATTCAAGATGAAAATATAACTGGAAGCCTGAACAGTAAATCTTTTACATGTAGTCAGCTATAGGGTCAAAAAACACATGGTTAGTTTGATGATTCTCATAACATTCTATATCTTCAAACAACTGATCCTCAGCCACACAAAATTCCTTTAATAAGTTATCCAACTACCTTTCTGCATGATTTCCATAGACAATGTAATTTTCCTCACCATTATGATCATTCTTTGAAGTAATCTGTTGTAAGGAATTACATAAATCATCAACCTTTTCCTCTCCGTGAGGGTTATAAAAATTTTCTTCTAGTATTTCTTCTTGGTGTTTGAAATTATTTTCATCTTTATTATGATCCAAAGACTGACAAGTATGCTGCATCTCTACATCAATCTCGGAGGATGTAATATGATTTTCGTAAGTAAACCCATGTTGATTTTCATGTTGCATTGCATGGGATGTTATCCTTTCTTCTTGGCGTTCAAATGTATTGTTCTGAAGAGCCTCTAAAATTTCTTCATCCATGAATCCATCATCATCATAACAATCTTCCAAACATTGAATAAGACTCAAAGAATGTTTACAACAATTTTTTACCAGCAATAAGGAAGGATGAAATTCTTTATACATCTCATAGAATTCATCATGAAAATTAGCAAGTGAATATATTGAACCATTTTCCAAGCTTTTATAAAAAGACCATGCTTTTCCTTCTAAAGTGGTCATAAACATCCTCATGAGACAATCTTCAGGTAACTGAACCTTAAGACTACGTACATGCATATGGAACCTAACTAAATGAAGAGCAACATTGTCCTTCTTTTCATCTTTGAATATTGGAAGATCATCTAACCATTCGAACTTTGGGATAGGATTTGGAAAAATAGGGATATGATACCGATTCATAGGGGCATACCTGGCATTCATTCTTGCAGTGGAACTCATCTTGAAACTTCATCAAGCTACTGATCTTCTAGCAGTGGAGTCACCTTCTAGTTTGTTATTTGATGTGTGGAGTACACAAGGTAGTTTGCAGCCTTAAACAATTTATGAGCTTCTGCTACCTTTAGAAGTTCATCTTCTTATTTTGGGGAATGAATAATATTCAAACTCCCAGTAGATGCATAAAAATGTTATCACCAAAATAGGACCCTGATAGGCTGTTGATCAGACTATCTCAGTGTAAATATTTCAAACCAATATTTTAGCTAAGGCTTAGCCTCCTCAGCCTGAGAGGGCTCTCTCAAAGGGTTAATGATACTGATTAAAGATATGGATAGATGGCTAACTCTATGGTTTGTGATTTTATAGGTTTATAGGTTGAAAGATGAAGGTTGGCTACCATTAGGCTATGGATTCAAAGTATGTTTCAGTACCTGAGCAAGATCAGCTTAACATGAAAGTCAGGGCATAGAGAGTTTTTATACATCACCAAAACGAAGATACAATGCAAGGAAACACAGTTTTTAAATACACGAAGGAATTTAGAGCATCATTGATGAGTTATAAGTAACATGTATTCATACCACTGCAAGAAAGTGAAAGAGGAAAGCCATGAGACAATAGGACATTAAAACTCTCTTTGAATCCTAAGTAGTGAAGCCAAAACATTCTACCTAGCATGGAAGTCAAGGCACTATAGAGTTCAAGTGCAGAAATGAAAATATAAAACAATGAAACATAGTTAGTTTATCTATGAAAGAATTCAAAGCATCATTGATGAGTTCTGAGTATCATAAGTAAACACCACTGCAATGTAAGTATTGGAACATGCCATCAAAACAATAACATACAAGAACTCTTCATGAATCTTGAGTTGTCTAAGTAGAAACTCTGCATTAGGTTAAAATATACACACTCTGCACATAAAGCAGCAGCTGATCCAAAAACTCTCAAACCCTTTCCTAATTAAACCTCTTGCTTTATATATAGCCTTTAAAATATGGATTCCCACATCCCTTATCAAGAGAATTTGAATTTGCTATGAGTGACACCTATTCTAACCATAAAACAAACTATTAAATACAAATGGCAGCTAACTAACAGTCCTAGAGACCTAATACAACTAGGAGTGTAACTCCTTATTATGACTAAACCACCTTAACTAAACGTTAAATGCATTCTTTGACAGCTACAACATCTTGAGGTCAAATTTGATGAAGCCTCCCAAGTTGTCACTTACTGTTGATGATAAACCCTAGAATTTAGAGAACATGTTTACCTGTTTTTAGGTTTAGGATCCTTGAAATGGCACGTGGGACAGAGCCTTTACCCTCTCATCCATGACATATTTTATGAAACTGAAGGAGGCTTTTGTAGTCCATGTCGTCTAGGACAAAAATCTCTCTTGGTTTTTTAAAACACTTCTCCAGCTGTCCAGAATTTGTCCCCAAAGATGGATGGTGTGACAGACCAATGGTGATGACCAGTGAATGGAACAACCCAACCTGGCTTGGATGCGGAAGGAAAGTGTCATGTTCAAGAGCGACTTGCTACCAATAAAGCTTTTTCAAGTTTTCTTCCCAATTTTCCCCAATCATTGTTGACTAGTACCTCTTTATTTTTGTCAATCTTGAGGAGGATAACATATGCTTGTTCTATAATCCGCCCTTCAGGTGAACTTGTCGATATATTTTAAAGAGCCTAGTGATAGTGAAACTCATTCTTGTCTATTTGGACGAGTTTGTCGCTATTCGGTATTAACGAGTTTAACGACAAAGATAACTAGGTCCTTTTCAATTTTAGAGAGTTTGAAAGGGACGGAAAGGAGACTCCAAAGATTCGTTTTTGTCATATAATCCCTTAAGTTCGAAAAAGCGTAAAATAATACGAAAGGGATGAATTTTCGATAGTTTTAACAAGCTGAACAAGACAAGCCCTCGATCTTTTTGTGTAATAATCCATCAGGTCCAAAAATATTAAAATCTAGAGGATGGATAGCACTTCCGATGACTTTAATGAGCCGGAGAGGCTAATCGCTCGGCAATATTTTCATATTTTACGAGTCAGTTGAAAAGAGCTTAAAGGAGACTCGTTTTCAAGGAGTGATGATTTCAGGTAGCAGTTGATTCCAGGTAAGGTTTAGAATTTTCCAGTCACAGTAGTGTCACAAGGATGGCTAATAGAATCACTCTTTGTAGATGTTCCTCGAAAGGGTAAAAATTCATATGGAGGTGAATGATCGGCTAAAAATAGAGTGGAGGTGATGATGAGAACACGACCAAGGCTCAAAAGCTGGTGATAAGGCATTCGTAATGGTTATTTACTAGTTCATTTTTTAATGAGCTTAAACTCTGGGGGAAACATTTGCTGAGGCTTATGTTTATTTTTTAACGAGCTTGAACTATGTGCTAAAACTGCTCATGGCGGGTTTATTTTTAAAGGAGCTTGAACCCTGTGGTAACACTGCTCGCTAGTCATATAATAAGGATGTCTCATTCAAGATGCCATTTTTTATGGGGCTTGCACCTTTTGTAAGCTTTGCCCCAGATCCTTTATTTATGCAAGCTAGGAAAAGACCAGCCTTACGGGTTTAAAGGGTTAGAGGTCCTACAAATTTAAAAAATAAATGGTCTCTCTTCGCTTGCATGCGGAAAGGTTTGCATACCCCGAGGTATAGTGAAAAATTCAAAGGTTACCTTGAAATTTCTATCTGCGTAGCAGATAAAATGCTTCCTTAGCGATGTCTATTGAAATAGACAAACGTGAGTGGCTTAGAGTTACTCCACTCACATAACTTTAACGAAGGTATCTTATTCCAGCCTAATCCCATTTTCCTATGATGACGGGTGTGTCAGACTAGTAATATATCCCCTGTGGAAACCTACTGTATACCCAAGGTTTTCCTATTGAAACAGACCAGGGTGCATGCCCCCTGGGTTTTAGCCACATCCTCCTGAATCACTCGCGCTCATCAGGTGGACGGACTGGAGATCGATGAGACATTCCTTGCGTGAAAAGACCATTTAGGGATGGTGTTTGACTATTTGCTATGTGTGAACCGTGGAATGATATTTGGTGTACGAGCTTGACCATTCTGCCTTCGTGCGTAAAACACATTACTCGAAAGAGTGAGGAGACGACGGCTCCCATGCAATAAATTTAGTCACGTCCAAGGAGTAGATTATAATGCAAGGGTCCTTGAACTCCCATCACGTTCATGTGAACGGTTTTCCTTCTCAAATTAATGGGCACATTCGAAGGATCCCTAATGGTCGACTGGTTCAGATTTCTCATTTCATGCAAAAGCGATGGTGAACCAAGCGCTTTCCAAGTAGTTGAGGAGAGGATACTCACAGAAGCCCCTTCATCAATGATGGTACCAACCATAACCATTCTGTAAGATTGTACAATGATTCAAAATGCTACACTAGCTGGTAAACGGGGCCTGTCTAGTAGATTCCAGTCGAAGGAAACGACAAGGTTGGTTGGAGGTGGGACCGAATAGACGGCCGGATATGAATTTGATGAAATTCCTTCGTGTGATAAAGGAACAGGTTGACTGCCCCCAAGTTCATCGGAGTTTGTGTTTACGAAAAGAATTTGAATGGTGTCATTCTCTTTCTCTTGAGTGACGATATCATTCGAAGATGAACACTCTGAAGGAAAGACCGTGTGAACTGTCGTCTCGACCTTTTGAATTTCATCTGGTATGGATTCAGAGGGTTCATTTTCAATGATAGATGCTTCGGCTGACCACAATGACGCGCCAGCCAGATTTTCAACCAGTGGTGGACTTGACAAGAGTTTTTTATATCCAGGAGGGAGTCGTAGTGGTGAAGCATGACGGTCATCCAAAATTCTTTTAGCTTCGTCAAGGAAGGGACAACGGTGGACGACGTGATTTCCTTCACACAATTTGCAAGGAAATCTGAGATTCCTTTTCTGTCCATGAACTTCACTTTCACTGGCTGATGGTGTGCATTCAACATGATCATCAGAGGTTGACGCCACTGGATTGTGCAAACGAGGAGACCAGTCCCTTAAGGTCCGAGGGATGTAGGGAAAATCTCGGTAATAGTGGTCTCCATTGCAAATGACACAAGGAGATTTAGGTTTAGATGGTGCAGTGTGAGGATTTTCGCTAGATGATGCTTGGGTGCCCCCTTTCAATTTTGGTTCCTTTCTTTTCTTTTCTTTTTTCTCTTTCTGCTTCTTTTTCTTCTCAGTTACTTGA
>APFE031176341.1:24431-38492 GCA_000404065.3 Pinus taeda
AAATATATATTAAAAGAAATAAATATATTAATAAAATAGTAATTAAATTAGGTTCTTGATTTTGAAAAAATATATGATATTTACCATTCTAAATATTTAAATAAATAATGAATTTTATTAATATTATATAAGGATAATGGAAATTAAATATATTAATATTAGTAATAATCATATTTATAGTTATAATAATGAATAAATGGATAAATATAATAATTAAATAAATTTAGGTCCCTCCCCCCGGGGGCCTGGTCAAACCTAGCTGTTAGAGGTCAGGTTAACCGTTACCCTGTCAATTTAGCTGTTGGAATGGCCTGCTGTCCCTATTTATTGCATCGCTCAGATTGGATCTTCAACTTGTCCTGATAATGAACCACACTGGTTGGTTCGAAACGCGTCGACAAATGATTTTTTATGTGATTTTGCCGAAATTATTCTCTAAACAAGATTATGGATCACAAAAGCCTAAATTCCTTATTAAATTAATAAATGAAAATTCTTGTAACTTTACAACCTAATATTATGATTTTAATAATAATAATTATTATTATTATTATTATTATTGAATAATTCAATTAAATTATCTTGTAATCCTAACTTTTATATTAATAACCTAATAGTATAACCTTTAATGGTAATATTATATGTTTATATTAATAATTAATTTAAATATATTTGAAACCAACCATTGACATTTTTTTTATTTTTACCTAAATTTGACTTTTTTTTTCCATAATAATATAATATTAGATTAATAAATAATTTAATCCTAACTTTTATCTTAATAACTCATATTTATACTTTATATTTTATATTTATTTATTTTATATATATATTATGTATATATATTATATATATAATTAATTTGAATAAATAAATAAACTAATTTTTAAACCAACCATTGAAGTTATTTCATTTATTTTTTTACCTAATTTGACTTTTTTTCCATTAATAATAATAATAATAATAATATTAAATTAATGAATAATAATTTGTCCTGGGTCTTAAGATCTAAATGAGCTGTTGGTCAATTTAACCGTTGGAGACTCTGCTCAGACTATTTAACATGTTAAGCTGGATCAGTTTCTTCAACTTGTCCTGACGATGAACCACACTAGTTGGTTCGAAACGCGTCGACAAATGAATTCTTATGTGATTTACACTGAAGCATCTCTCAAAAAAAAGAATGTCATCTTGTGTCAGAACACTAACAACTCCTATAAAAACAAATTTATGCATATCATCCATGTCATTTTGATGATCCTAAAATAGAATAGTTAAAACCTATATATCTAGTTCTTCATGTAACTCAAGTTTACCTAAAAGTAAACTTTCATGCACTTTAACCGTGCCAGCATCATTATGATCTTCATCGGAAAAAATTTCTTGTCTTGGTAAACAACTTTCAGGACATGTTATCTCACTATTCAGAATTTTCATGCATGTATTTTCAACAACCCAATCTTGAGTAGTTTCTTCAAGACATAAAAATCACAGAAAATGAATGGGATGAATGTTTTTTTGAATGATTTGACTCATACCTTTGACTGAATATATATTGACAAGGCTACAAATCCTTATGGATTTCATGTACTATGACTTGACTATCAAATTCCTGATCCATTTCATATTCAACTAAAGATGCAACATTTGCTTGTTGGAAAACTTCTTGATCATCATGACAACTAGCTTGTGAAGAAAATTCATAAAGTGCCTCTAACATCTCCTCATCATCCATACATTCTACATCATCATCAATAATTTCAAGATATTGAATGAAACCTTTCCAAAAATTATAACAGTCTTGAAATAGTGGTGAAGAAGGATGAGACTTCCCATAATGTCCAAAAAACATTATATGGAAATCTTTAAGAGAACAAAAGATTCCTAATGGCAACACTTCATACCATACTCTATCTTTGACTTCTATGCTAGCCATAAACATCTTCATGAGGGAATTCTCAGGAAACTCAACCCTCATTCTACATACATGTAAATGGAATTTAATCGAATGCATACTAGCATGATCTTTCTTTTCATCTTTGAACATGGGAAGATGAGTTAACCAATCAACACAAGGCATAAGATTTGGAAAACCATCAATGCAAGACTGATCCATAGGAGCATACTTGGAATTTGTTCTTACAATAGAACTCATCTTGGAATCTTCAAGCTATTGATCTTCAAGCAGTGGAGTCACCATGAAGCTTTGATCTTTTGGATCTTTTGAGATTGGAGTCTTCAGGGTAATATCACAACCTTCAGAAAACTTTGATTTCCTATTACCCTCAGGAATCAAAATGAAGATACTGAAAGAAAATTTGGGAAAAGGAGCCTTTTGTCTCTCGACAAATGCACCAAAATGTTATCACTGGGCTAGAAAGGGTTGGGATGTGTCAACCTTCAACCCAACATAACTATTTAAAACCAAATTTTGGCCGGAATTTAGTGCTTCCAATCTGAGAGGGATCTCTCAAATATTATCAAATCTTATTGAAATAATTGAAATAGTCAAATGACTAACTCTGATTTCTTTTTGTGTTTTTGTAGGTGAAGAAAAACATGATTACTACTACTATTGGGTATGGAGCCAAAATACAAAGATAGCAAACAACAAAGTTTAATGGAAGCTGAGGCATCTATAGATTTTAAACTGACACAAATGAACATCTATAGTCATACATAGCATATGAAGGAAATTGGAGTAGTTTAATGAGATTTCGAAGTGATCAAGACACTATGTGAAACTGGAAACAATCCTGATAAGAACCATAAAAGCCATGAAATGAATCTCAGGTACATAAACAGAGAGGCTGAAAATTTATGAGTTCACCAGTTTTATTTTGAGCACATTTATTTCCTGCATGTTGGAATCTGCAACAAGCATGTCATCTGCATACAATAACAATATAATCTAGCTGCCATCATTTTGCCTTTTGAGATAAACACAATAATCAGAGTGACATCTAGTATAACATTATTTAGACATAAACCTGTCAAATTTTAGATACCATTGCCTTGGATCCTATTTTAAGCCATACAAGCTCTTCTTCAACCTGCACATTAGTTTCTCCTTCCCTTTTACCTCATATCCTTGTGGCAGTTCCATATATATCTCTTCCTCCATATCCCCATGGAGAAAGACTATCTTTACATCTAATTGCTCAAGATGCAAATCTTCAGCTGCTACTAGACTTAAAATAGTTTTGATTGAAGTCATTTTAACAATAGGAGAAAATATCTCATCAAAGTCTATACCCTTTTTCTGTGAAACCCTTTCACCACAAGTCTAGCTTTATACCTTTTCCTACCTCCATCTTCTTCCTTCAACTTGTAAACCCATTTATTCTGCAATGCTATTTTACATGTAAGCAACCTAACTAAGTTCCAAGTCTAGTTATGTGCTAAGAAGTCCATATCTTCTTTCATGGCTTGCTCCCACTTCTTCCTGGTTTCTACCTGTACTCCTTCTTCATAACATTCTGGTTCACCAGAATTAGTCAACGGTACATAATATAATGAAGGAGAGTATCGTTTAGGGGGTTTACTTATCCAGGTAGATCTTCTAACACCACTTTCAGTTGTTTGAGGTGCTTGTTGTTGTTGTTGTTTTGGCCATTGATCATTATGATTTTTAGGCACCATCACTTTTTATGTGATCTCATCAAGCACTGTGTATTCTCTGTTTTCTTTTTCTTGTTTCTTTTCCTGTAGCTGAATATGACATCTCTGCTCCTAATGATTTTGTGTTTTTCATAATCATAAAAGCGATAACCAAAATTATTAACACCATATCCAATAAAAGTACATTTCTTTGATTTTTCCACAAGATTTGTTCTATTTTCTTTATTAATGTGGATAAAGGCTTCACAACCAAAAGTTATTAAAAAATGAGTAGTTTACCTTTTTACCTATCCATACCTCCTCTGGAATACCACCATCCAAGGGACTTGAATTCCTTCTGTTTATTAGGTAAAGATCAGTATCTACAACATCTGCCCAATATTATAAAGGCAATCCTACATGCAATATCATGCACCTTGCATGCTCCATGATTGTCCTGTTCATCCTTTCTGCCACACCATTTTCTTGTGGCGTTCCTGGAACTGTCTTCTCTTTGCAAATTCCATTTTCTGAACAATACCTATCAAACTCTTCGCTGCAATATTCACCTCCATTGTCTGATTTGACACACTGCAACCTTTTTCCTGTCTCATTTTCAACCAAAGCTTTGCATTTCTTGAAAGTATCAAATACATCAATTTTTTTCGAAGAAAATAAATCCAGGTTTTTCTGGTTGCATCATCAACAAAGGTAACATAATAACGAGAGCCACCAAGAGATGATACTTGAGAAGGTCCCCATACATATTTATGCACAAGCTCTAATTTTCCATTCTTCTTTTCTTTCCCGACTCTGAGGAATCTGACTTTCTTCTATTTTCCATAAACATAATTCCCACAGAATTTTAAATCAACATGCTTCAAACTTGGAAACAAATTTATTGAGTGAAGAATATAAATCCCCTTCTCACTCATGTTCCCGAGCCTATGATTCCACAATACCATATCTTCTCCTCTATAGGTTAAAGCATTAACATAATTAGAAATACCATTGCATAAATACAATGTACTAACCTTTTCTCCTTTTGCTATTACCAGGGATCCTTTAGTGACCTTCTAAGTTTTATTTGTAGAAGTAGTCACACAACCTTCACCTCTCAACTGCCCTGTTGAAATAAGATTTTTCTTCAGATCTGGAATATGCCTTACCTCCTTCAATAGCCATTGATTTCCATTCTATTGTTTTATGAAAAATTTATCCATTCCAATGATTTTACAGGGTTTATCATCACCCAATCGAACCTGTCCAAAATCTCCTTGAACATAATCATGAAAATGTTTCCTATCAGATGTTGCATGGAATGAGGCCGCTGAATCTACCACCTAGGCATCAATAATATTTTCTAAAGAAAGAATCAAAGCATATTGCAACACATCACTTGTCACATTCGCTTCATGATTGTTTTCTTGCTGTGAATCTCTTTCTTTCCCTTCTGAGACTTGCAGTCTTTCTTCAGGTGTCCTTTCTTCTCACATTTCCAACACACTATCCCTAATCTGGACTTTGATATTCCTTTCCTTGACTTACTGTGATATCCTGGGCTCTTTCCTCTTTCCATTTTTCTTCCCCTAGTCTTTGCAGTCAAAGCATTACCTGATGTCTCACTGGAGCTTTTCCGTCACATTTCCTCACTAAGGATTGCACCGACAACGTCATCAAACTTTAAAGTACTAGATCCAGAGATAGAGATTCTAATGTCCATAACTAAACCATTCTAACTTTCTGGCAATGAGCACAAAAAAACAGAGCCCTAACTTCATCATCAAAAGTTACCCCTACAGAACTTAATTAACTGGTAACTGTATTAAGTTCATTTAAATGATCAACAATAGATCCACCTTCTGGCATTTTCAAATTAAATAAATGCTTCATAAGAAATACCTTATTTGAGGCTGAGGTTTTTTCATATAGTTTGGGTAATGTTGACATTAAACCCTCTGTTGTTGTTTCCTTTGAAATATTAAATGCTACCAACGCTGCTAGGCATAGTTGTATTGTTCCAAGTGCTTTTCTGTCAAGAATATCTCATTCTATGTTTGTCATACTCACTAGCTTCTTTGCCTTTCCACTCAATGGTTGGTATAGATATCTCTTTTACAAATAATCTTCCATTTGCATCTTCCACACCTGGTAGTTTTGGCCGTTAACTTTTTCGAACCTTAACATACCATCTTCTGCCATTTCTCCCACTCAAAGCCAGAACCCTTTTCTCTTGTGAGTTTATTAGCCAAATAGACCTTCGGCTTTGATACCAGTTGTTTGAGAATTATATATTATAGAGAAATGGAACACAAAATATTATAGAAATATAAACAGAGAAAACACATAAAACAAGAGAGACACAGATATACGTGGTTCACCCAGTATGGTCTACGTCCACAGAGAAATAGGCAGTCCTTCGTTTTATATTATCCAGCAAACTGAAGAGATACAACCTACAGTAGATCTGTTGTAATTCCCTCTTCGATCTCAATCTCCTCTCTCTTCCTCACTCAGAATACAGATCTACATAGACACAATACAATTCCCTCATATATAGCGAGGGGTTGCCTATTAGGGGAAAGCACCCTAAATTAAACATAACTTCTACCGTTATATCTCCACCTAATGAACGACCCAGATTGAATATGAAATTACATTATTTTACAAGGAAATTTTACATCTATTTTTAGCTTCAGGGGCACAACCTCCCCCCTTGGACCCCTCTTGCAATGTATATTTTATAGGTGGTTTTTCCACCCCATTACGAACTGGGGTTCAAAGCAGTGATACCTATGAATACAAAAGATAATTAGGCTTCACACCCAACATTTCGTAGCAAACTTTCATAGAGACTTTGAGAAACACACTTAGGATACACTTTTCTTCCATTCTTTGGTTTTGAGGTCTTTGTTGATGTTCATGAGCTAAACATAAGCCTTCAGAACTTCATTTGCTAAAATCTAGACCATTCTTAACCCTTATGGAATGCTATAGTAGTTTCATAGCAAAAACTCGGCTTCACTATGGGCAGTTGCTATGAAGGTTACAAAATTTTGATTTTTTCAAGTCTCCATGATTTTAATACCTCCTTATGACTTCTAACACCATGCTAACTATGCATATAGCTGAGTTAATTGAAATAAGTATAGTAAATACAAAAATTGGGGAGTTTTCCATATCATGGAGTACCATCTACTTCAACAACAATCTGGAGGTTTTTTTGCTTGAGTTCAACCTGGATCGTCTCAATCTAAGTTTCTAGTGCTGTAACTTGTCATTGTAGGATTTTCTATCTGCTTGCAACCAACTATTTCTCCTATACATGTGTTCCAATATTCTATGTAAGGGCAGAGTCCTTTTTATCATTTTCTTAGACTTGTCTGCAATTTCATCATAAAAGTCTATTTGATTCAACACTTCATCTTGGTATGCATCAAACTCTAAATTGGTCTTGATTACTTCTTGTCTGGCCCCCCTTAACTATTCTTGTAGGATTTCTATTTCGCTCTTTTCTTAAACAATCTCCTTGCCCTTCTTTTGCTTTGATGGTTTCTTGGGTAACTTTGGTTTTCTCAATGATGTTTCAGGTACTTTCTCCACTTGTTGCATTGATCTTGTGACAAGTTTCCTTGGTATAAAAATGAAACCCTTCTCTTCTTGAGTAAAATCCAATTTCTTTGCTCTCTTTCTTTTCTTCTTTTCTCCTATTGGGATCACTTGTACAAGGTGCTCATCTGGGCTTTCTTCAATGTCTATGGCTTCTATAATATCAGCCAATCTGCCTTTTTTTGCACTTTGTTCCTGTTCTTTCTTTTGTCTTTTGGTAATTCTCTTCTTAGCACTTGTAAAAGCCTCAATTATAGGTTGCTTCTCTATCACTGACTATTGTTCTACTCTTATTTGCTACTCTCCTGTAGGCCGCTATTCAACTCTAGGTGTTGCAGATTTGGATTTTGGAGCTTTTCTAGAGGGGGTAGCAACATCTACTTCATATCCACTTAGGAATAAAAGTGCAAGGCAATCCCTATTTAATTTATTCAGATCTTCAGCTACCAACAATTTTATAAGACCATGATGAAAAACATAGGTACTACTTACCTTTGGTTTAGCTTGTGCCTTGTCAACCATCTTCCCTAAACTTTTGAGGAGGTAAAAAGGAATGTTTAAGGGATATTTACCTGTGAAGTGAAGAAGCAACCTGAAGTGGTATTGGTAGATCATATGAAACCTTCCCTCACAAGTAAAATACTTTTGGATAACCATTAGCAGCTTGTAATAATGTTCTATAATGCAGGTTCAAGGAATGCCCACTGTTATATCAATCCCTTGATGTTCATCCTTCAAGAATTCATCACAATTCTATAACTGGAACTTTTAGAATTTAAACCATGTTTCCCTTGAACTTGAGATTTCAGTAGCATGAGAAAAGTTGTCAAGAGATACATTCAAGCTCAGAATTCCCACCTTCGTGCCAACTCCTATGAAATTGAGAGAGAAATCCTTGGTGATTTGTGAATGAAAACCTTCCAATTTTTGACAGAATCAAAGACACCCCACGCTATCAAATGATTGTATGAAAGTGGGGTCTTCCTCAAGAAGATTCATGTCTGAAGGCTCATAACTTACCAAAACCCTTCCTTTGTAGTGTTTCTTGGTGGCCATGCTTGCTAACACATTGAGAGTTGCTTGTAATCTATTTCCTTTTCACCTGAAACCAAGCTTGGAACAACTAGACCTCACCTAGACCACAACTAAATTTGTTTTGACAAGTCAAACCCTAATCTATGACAACACTTGTGCACTTTTTGATGAGACTGGATGGTATAAAGGGAAAGGGAGAGGTAAAAGTAATTTAAAAGGGAGTGGAGGACATAGGGATCAAAAGGCATAACAACTCAATACCTTCAGCATGACGAATAATGATTTTCAACAAAACTGTTACATAGCCACAAACTATCGTAGGACGACAAGTGTCGGAGAAGACCATTGTGCTACAAAAGTGTCAGGAACTTTTGTAGAAAATTTTGGGTTTGCATAACTGTGTTTGCTACGAAAGGCTATAAAATTGTCAAACCTTAAAAATATGAAATGATGACTTCGAAAATGGAAGGAGTGGTGACCTTTTATTTTTATGATGACCCTATTAAACATTGAATGAAACCTATGACAGGTGTCACATGAACCTAGACATAAAAACCTTATCTATAATAACCAATCAAACTAATTTTTTTTATTTAGGTTTATCATAGATAACAACTGGAAAATGAGCTAATGGAAAAAAACAATGAGGTGGTGGATCTTCAGCAATAGGTGGTGGAACTTGATATGAGAATAATCACTTGCATCTGTTCTTTTTTTGTGCAAGAGAGCCTTCAAAATCCCATAGAAAAAATCGTAAATACCCTCACCAAGCTCCAACTATGAGAAGGAGAACTCAAGAAGGTGCAAAATAATTTAGACATAGCCTAGCAAGCCCCATCACGAAAGTAAAAGTAGCTCAAGGGAGCGAGGACTAATGGACATCTAATAAGAAAGAACCTGTAGGCAACCAACTAGGAGATTGCTGAGATCAAAGGCCTTCTGAAAGTAAATATGTCTCTCGTGCAAGCTAAGCAACTAGTTTGGGATGAAATTATAGTGGAGATGAAAAAAAACTAGGAGTACATAACTCTGATGGATGAACAAAAGATTGTGATCAAGGAATATGAGTTCTCCATCCTAGCTTCTAAAGAAGATGGTGAAAAGAACTCCTAGATTTCCAAGAAGTTCATTCAATTCGTAAATGAAAGGCCACTCAGTTAGTTGAGGCCCATAGATGTGGTGGATAGAGTATCTACTATCTTGGAGATATCCAAAGTATTCTAGACGCACGAGGCCAGAGAAAAAACTGAAGAATGCCTAAATATAGTGATAAGGGATGTGGCTTCCTTCAACTGTGACTTTGATGAGAGTGGGAGAAGGGTTTCCTAGATGTTGGGATCTTATGGTAATGTTGGTCCCATGGGCACAATACAGTCAAATGTTAGTGGAGGCTAAGAGCAAGGTGGATTCCTCCCATGATAAGACTACCACACTTAAAGGTAAAATAGTGGTTAATTATCTTAGAAAGGAATTTCAGATGTTAGGACCAATGAATACCCTGTTCCACCCTATGTTGAATTATACTTGGATCAAAACTATCAAGATTGCATATCAGTGATTCTTCCATGCTCCTCTACTAGCTCCAGCACTGTGGCAAAGGTGTGAATAGTTCGTCAATCCTTCCGTGCTCTAGATCATCAACCCAACGACGCTGCCTCCTGAACCTGCCTATCATAGTTAAAGATACTGATGATTATTTTCAATCATGACACTTTGATTTTTTTATTTTTTAATTTTAATTTTTTAATTTCATGTAAATATTATGTTTTCAAAGATTCAATACTAGTTAGTTAGGATATGGCTAGTACAACTGTGCGTGACTAGAGCACACTGATATTTTGATGATTCACTTCCAAATCAAGAAAGGATATTTTGTAATGGGTTCTCCATATAAGACCCTATAAAAATAGTTTTATGATACAAAACCAAGGGTTCAAAATTTTGGTTTTCCAAGAGAGAAGCTCTACAAGTTATCAATGGAATGTATGCTTTGTGGAATATTAATGAAAGTTTTTGGCGATTCTGGCTCATATGAATGTGTAGTATATGTTCTCATCTTATTCTAAGATTGCATGTAATAGTAGTTGTTGGATATGTTTTCATGGATTTGTGGATTCAGCTAGGTCTAATGCTGATTAAAGATGCCTATATTAATTGATATGAATTTTTATCCTTAAAATACACTCCATGTATCTTAACACTTCATTTAAATGTCCTTCTCATCCATTTCATGCTGAAGATTGATGCAGTAGATTCTTCTTTTAAGCTTTGTGTGTTAGTTTTCTTTCTTCCTCGATTCTTCTATATGATATACTACAAACGATTGATAAAATTGCATGTTCATGTGATGTTGGCCGCTAGAGTTAGATATTGATGCTTATGTGAGTAATATTTTGTATTCAGCTTTGTATTTCTCCTCTCAAGGAAGGTTATGAATCAATCTCATCTCAAGCATATTAAATACTAGGTGTAATAGAAAATATTAGTAGATCCTTAAAGAACTAATCAATATGTCCTAGGCACTTGTCCCTCTTCAACCTAGGGGTTGTATCTAGGAGCTACAACACTAATGATCAAGATGACGATGCTTCATAACATGCATTTAATACACTTAAAAGTTCAAAATCAACATAATTATAGGTCTCTACATATATTCAAAGTTATGAAGAGGCTTAGGTATTACATACAGGGGCTACAAATTATATGACTTTTCGACATGTCTTCTTTTGGACTTTTTAATAGTGTCAACTCAATTCAATATTTTTAGCAGATGATACAAGACACACTCCTTGTGGAAATTGTGTAGTAAACGTTTCTCTTCCTAGCATGGGAGATTTTTTTTTTTCAAATATTTGGTATGCACTAACATTCAAGAAGATTTTTTTGTTAATAGTTGTGATTTCACAAGCATGACATCAGGTTGTTATGGATGATGGATTAGTAAAAATAAATTCCATAAAACAAAATATGAATACTTTCATGACTAGATATGAAGATGGAAAAATTCTAAGGATGAATGGAACAATCATTCCACAAAAGTCTTATTTTACAGGAGCAGAAAGTGTAGGTATTTCATGTTGGGTTGTGTTATATTCTTTCCATGACTAGTCCACGTAATTAACCGGGGGGTTAGATGGGGGATAGAGCCCCCCCCTCGTTGCACCGATTATGTAGCGGGGAGGTCACAGGGGTTTTAAGGGGTGCAGGTAACACCCTTCTATGGGGTCTCGGGTAGCGCTTCAGAAAATTCTATTTTTTGGACCCTATATTAGGTTGGGGGGACCTACCTATGGTTTTGTGCATGATTTTCACACATGGTTTTGGACGCGATGGTTTTCGGTCCATGTTTTAGACGCGATGGTTTTCAGTCCATAGTATTGGATGATTCAACATGTATAAATATGTATTGTAACATTAAAAGGAACATAATGGAAATCAAGTTGGTAGTCTCGGTTTTGGGATCCAGGGAAATTATCTGTGTATATGTGTTTTATGTGTTATGCTCTCGCATTGTTTATTTTCTGTGTTTTAGAATTCATATGTAGGTAATTTTTGTACAGGGTTAAAACCTACATTTGGTATCAGAGCTGTTTTGGCTTCAAGGAGACGCCTTTATTGCTGAGGGGTTTCTCTCAGGCCTGTGGTAGACCCTGTTTAGTGGGATATCTGTGAGATCGATTCTAGTGGTGCAAGAAGATGGCGAGTAGTGGAAAGATAAAGATAGAGAAATTTAATGGTCAAAGTTTTGAGTTGTGGAAACTCAAGATGGAGGATGTTTTGGTGGATAAAGATCAGTGGATCATGGTAGATCCGGGTACTAAACCAATGGGACTGTCCGATGAAGAATGGAAGAAGTTGGATCGGAAGGAAAGAGCACAATACGATTGTGTGTCTCAGATTTAGTATTGCTAAATGTATTAGGGGAATCTACGATGAAGGCTTTGTGGGACAAGTTAGGGACTTTGTACCAATATAAGTATCTGGTGAATAAACTGTTCCTGCAGAAAAAAGCTATACAACCTGAGGATGAAAGATGGAGACTTGGTGACAAAGCATCTGAACGAATACTATGGTAAGTCAGTTATTATCTGTTGATATTAAAATTTCAGATGAAGATAAGTGCATCACTTTGTTGTGTTCTCTACCAGACTCATGGGATAGTTTCGTTATTGCAATAGGTAGCAATATAATTTCCTTGTAGTTTGATGAAATAGTTTCATCCTTACTGACGAAGGAGATGAGACGAAAAAATATGGAGAGCCAAAATGGTGATGCCTTGTCTGTATGAGGAAAATACCAGAATAAAAACAAAAATAAGTCATTGAGTGGGAGATCTAAATCTCGAGGAAAACTTGTAAAGGTGGTGTGCTGGAAATGCAGAAAGGAAGGGCACTACAAAAAGGACTGTAAATCTAAAGCTCCTGATAAAGGAAAGGAATCTGATGATGCTCCTTCTGTAGAGGCGAAAACCACTTCAGATGAAGGTGGGGATATGTACTTGGCTTATTCAAGTACACATGTAGATCATGAGGCATGGTTGATTGACTCAGGTGCATCCTTTCAGTTCACTCTCCATAGAGAGTGGTTTTGCGAGTACGAGAAATATGATGGTTGTGATATATTCTTGGGGGATGAAAGGAAGGCTAGAATCATTGGTCGCAGAAAAGTAAATTTTAAGTTGCAAGGTGGAAGGGTTAGAACACTTCTGGGTGTTTTTCATATTCCTGCATAGGCCAGAAATTTGATTTCTATAAGCAAGTTGGATGATGCAGGTGTAAAAATAGTGTTCGAGAAGGATACTTGTAAGACAGTTTGGGGAACATTGGTTTTGATGCATGGAGTTTGGATTGGAACTCTGTAAAAGCTGCAAGGCAACACTGTTGTTGATGGGTGCAACAACTCTATGGTTCTTGAAAGTGGAGTAGAAAATCTAGTAGTCTCTGGAGAGAAGACCATGCTGTGGCATCAAAGACTTGGACATATTAGAGAGAATGGCCTTTGAATACTTCATGGAGAGAATGGCCTTTGAATAATTCATGGTAAAGGTATGGTAGAAGGTATAAGTAATAGCTCTCTGGATTTTGATTTCTGTGAAAATTGTGTATATAGGAAGGGGAATCGGGTGAGTTTCCCCTCTGGTGGTAAGAGGGAAAAATATATATTGGAACTTGTGCACAGTGATGTGTTTGGACTTGTGAAGGTTCCATCACTAGGTAAATCTGTGTAATATGTATCATTTAGAGATGACTTCTCAAGGAATAGATGGATATATTTCCTTAAGAAGAAATATGAAGTCTTTGACAAGTTTAAAGAATTTAATGCTCTGGTAGAAAAACAGACAGAGAAGAAGATAAAGGTGTCAAGGATAGATAATGGTGGAGAGTTTTGTAGTAAGGAATTTAAAGAATTTTGTAAGAAGTGTGGTATAGAATGACAGAAGACTACTCCATACACACCTGAGCAAAATGGAGTTGTAGAAAGAATGAACAAGACATTGATGGAAAGGGCAAGAAGCATGCTCAATGGTGCTGGGTTAGGACAAGAATTCTGGGCAGAGGTAGTGGACACAACATGTTACCTGGTCAATAGATCACCTTCATCAGCGTTGGAGGATAAGACTCCACAAGAGGTATGGATTGGTAAGAAACCCTCTCTTTCACATTTCAGGGTATTTGGATGTGATGCATATGTACATGTTCCAAAGGAGAAACGAACCAAGTTGGATAGTAAATCTGAAAAGTGCATCTTTATTGGGTATAAGGATGGTTTAAAGGGTTATAAGCTTTGTAACCCAGTCACACGAAAGGTTGTGTACAG